>SNQJ01S0041749.1:61930-80011 GCA_010110895.2 Picea sitchensis
ACCTAACATGGCCTTGTAGCCGGGACCCATTCTTTATTTTCACCATAGTGATGTTCAGGGGGAGTGTTGGAGTTACTTCACACACAACTAGGATTTACTTTTCTTAAGGTTTTTACCTTTTTATTAGTCTTAATTAGTCATTATATAGTCTCCTATATTTTAGGGGAGAATATTCCACCTGGAGAATATTCTCTTTCAGTTGACACTTCAGTTTGACTAGTTGAGTTCAGTTTAGATGTTGCATTGGTTTTTTCACCATGCAACATTGAGATCATCACCAACTCACTACTCTTTGTTCAGTCAGTTAACTGAAGACTAGTTGACTAGTTAACTCAGTTAGGTGGCAGTTCACTCCCGTAACTGTTTGAGAGACTAGACTAGGTGGTAGTTTACTCTTGTAACTGTTAGTGTGTGTCCAAATCAATCTAGACCACCACTATGGCTCATTAGTTACTCATTTATCCTATATATATTGTAAATTATTCACTCTTTGAATGTGGAATACGGTTAATGAAAATTCTTCCATTCTTTCTATCTTGCTTCTTCTTTCTCAATTTCTCTTTGCAAATATGTGTAGTATATTCTAGCTAGATCTATTCTGTGCAGATTCAAAACATTTACACTACCTGTCATGCATGTCACTCGACCATCCTTCTAGCCAAATTGTTGATAGGTGAGAAAATTACCTCTATCAACTAAGGGATATATACTTGATTGCAAGTCCAAATTAGACTTGCTTTCATTTGGAATGGTAACTTCCAAACAATATGTGGGCTCGATTTTCCACTAAGAAAAATTTATCCTTAATAGAGACTTAATTGTTTAAGATTTATTAATATTTCTAATATAATATGAAGAAATTAAACTAGCTAATGTATTTATCTTATCTTAGATGAGAGAAATATTTAAAGTGAAAGATGAAAAATTAAATGATTAATTTCTAGAAAAATAAAAAGTTCATTATTCTTGGTAATGGTTGAGTACATATAAATGATATAACTTAAAGAAGATTATAACAATCATATCTACTTCAAATTGTGATGAATGAAAATAATTTAATTTAGACCATGAAAATAATTTAGGATACCATAATTAGATTAATATAAACTATTCATAAAGTGACAAAATAATAGTATATTTACTACAATGAAGAATCCTTTTTCATTAATCACCATCCATGATCAGAAATATATATACGTGAGATATAAGACATAATAATAAGTTAATAAACTAGTAGAAAGATTTCATAAAGCTTAATTAACTTGTAAAATCAAATACACCAATTGTTAACAATATAAAAAATTATTTTCATAATAAGATTACATTCTCATACTCAACAAACACTTAATTGACATATTTAATTATGTTAAGAAACTAAGTTTCTCATTAACTTGAATAAATAAAATTGCGTAAATTACAGAAGTGCAATCATACATCTATTCAAACAAAAATTAGCCAAATGATCATGTATCAATATTATATCAAACTCATAAAAGCAACAAGTTTGAAAACAAAGTTTCCAACCCATTTCTCTTCATATGGGATTACATTAAATAATATTGAGATTCTAAAACTAAGGACAATTTCCTCTTTTCATTCAACTAATTTGAATAAAATAGAAAATCAGATCCTTCTAGTCTGTTTTAAGAAATCATCTTCTTCAGTGGTAGTAAAGTTTTTTTAGCTTAACCCTTTTGCTCATTAAACAATGCCTTCCATCATTTGCAAAATTAAAGGTGGGCGTGCAATACATTCATTCAGTTCACAATGATAATGTTTCTTAACAATTTATTTATGCTCTATATTTAACCTTGATATGAATATATTTAACCTTGATATGAATGAGTCAATTGACTTTGAACACTCTGTAGGCCTAGCTAGAGATAAATTCTTTGAGTGCATCAACATTCCATTAATCAATATGAGTGACGAGTGATTTTATTTGGAGGTAATTTCTTTTGATGATTAACATCAATAAGATAATTTTAAATTTGACCCTAGAAAATGAACATGAGGTATATTGTGATCATTAATGATATTTACAGTTGAATCTTGGATACATGAACAATTCTTATTTGTATCTTTAATTAAATCAATTAAATCTTGTGAAAAAACAAAATTGCTAAACCAAACATTTAATGAAGTTTGAATTTCAATATTTTTCTTATCAATCATTCTTGAGACATTTTTAGACACACTTTGATTCTTTGTTGCACACATTCTAAATTTATCAAAATTCTTTTGAGTGTTCTTCTCCTCCTTTGTTTGCATTTGAACTCTGTGAATAAATTTAAGTAACTCATCACGTTGTTGCTTAATTTCATTCAACTTATTATAAAACAAGTCTTGAAAATCAGCAAGCTTCACATTAAAAGTAACAATAATTTCATTAATGGTTTTTGCATTACCCTATTTCTCCTTGAATTCCTCGATTTGTAATTTTATGGAATTGATTTGTTTTTTATATCTGGCAGAAATTTCTTTGTGTTCTTATTGAATAACAATTAATTGCTTGACATGTTCTCCCTTGATGAAAGTTACTTCAGTTTTATGGAGGTCATTTATTGCTACTGCTACAGTAGATACTTTATTATCTTCAATGAGTTGACTGAGTTGATTATGATGTTTTTTAAGTTTTAACCAACAAAGATTCCGAGTCTTCAATTTATCCTAAATGTTTGCAATTTTTATTTTTATTTTTTGAATTTTGTGATGAGATTACTAACTGACCATTTGTTTGCATCAGCAAATGCTCATCGAACATGAACTATTTTTCTACAAATTCTCCATTATTTAAATGTGATTTATCCCAAACTAGCACTTGTTCCTATGTATCTCTTTTTTATAGTTCTATTTTCCTCTTCAATATGGTCTTTTTTGAGTTGTCAAAAGTATAATTTCTCAAATGCACAACAACTTCCTCAACTAGTTCAAAATTGTACACAATCAATGTTGTAGATATTGAATGACCAAGAAGAGTGGTTGTTGGTGTAGTATCATTTGTTGAAGAAACTATAATAGATGTTCTATGTTCGATATTTTGATCAGAATTGTTCTCTTTAATTCCATGAACAAACTTTGAAGGGGTTTGAAATATTTTGTTTTCCTTAACATCATGAGGTTATTGATATTGATTGAACATCATCAATACTTGCTTGTGGGCTTCTTTTTCTTTCATTTTTCTCCTTTAGAAAAGCATTTCTTCTATTTAGTTAAAATGTTGAGAATTTATGTGCCTTTGAACCATATTTTATCTCTGCAATCCTTTGGACTACCTATTTAATAAGTTTGAGCTCTTTGAAAAATAATATCAATTGGAAAATCTTCATGAATATAGACCTTAATATTCTTTACCATGTTAAAATGCTTCTTAACCAAACCTATTAAGTTATGTCTTTTGAAATTTCCATAAACTAACCAAATATCAATAAGTTATTCTCTTCCTTTGAAAGCATGCTTTACATTCAATAAAGATTTAATACCCAGGGAAATCAAAAAATAATGTCATTGTTTTTTTTTAACTTTTGAATAAAAAAGCAACAATACCAACAACCACTATTTGATTTTCTATTTCCCTTAACATGGCCCTTTCTATGACATATTTTAGAAAGAGATGTGGTGCTCCCTCACATCCATATATCATGATATAAGAGAATTATTTATCTCTAGTTTCCTATTTATTTAATATAGAACTTTATTTGATATAGAACTTGAGAAAATCTAGAAGTTGTTTGTTTTTCAACATAATGTACCACCAAGAAATTGAAACAAATTTATTAAAAATAAATTTTATAGTTTATTTCCTCTAATTTTCAACAATAAACATGAAATGGATCTTGAAAGACTCACAATTCCAAGAGATCAATGGAAAGGGGTTACATCATAGTCTGACATGAAAAACCCTGGACATTAACGTGATGGTGCTTCCTGTGACTTATTATCTTCCTTTTGAAGGTTGGTTGAAAGTATGTGTCCCCAATTGAATATTTTCCCTTTCAAAACTTATGAATAAAAATGACCCATTGAAATTTAGAGAATTCTTCTCACCACACGATCTATAGAGCATTGTAGAAACTTATGAATAAAAATGACCCATTGAAATTTAGAGAATTCTTCTCACCACACGATCTATAGAGCATTGTAGATACCAGCATGTGGGTTTTTTTAGATTTTGAATGGGGTATACTTTGTCTAAAATAATCTTATGCCACAATTCTAAGCCTTCAATTATCTAAGGCTTATGCCACAATTCTCTAATTAACTCATCCATATAAATTTCCTCCTACTCTACTTTTTTCTTCTACAAATTTCTCTATAAAGTTTTCATTAAACTAACATTTGTTGATTTTAACTTGTACATGTTTAAAATATCTCCAGGCCTAAAAGACCCTATGACTTGACTAGAAGAATTGACAATCGTGCAAGTTTTAATGACACTGTGGGAAATAATCCACCGTACCATGTCAAAGTAGGGAAAAATGGTCGGTCTGGTAGTTATTTATGCAGATTAGATTTTAATGTCTTCGAGATCCTCAAAATCAGATTCATCTGTGAAGTCGCCTCGCCTCCTTCAATGAAATTGAAAATTTCTCTCCATTCCATGCAATTTCTGACTCCAATTTTATAAGAAGTTTCTGAGTATAATGAAAAATTAGAGTTCCTGTCTACTTACTCCTCAAACATCTGTTGTTTTCCTTTTCCTTTCTTTGTAATTATGTTTGTAGAGGACCTGCATATCATAAGAGACAATTAAAAACAAACTTGGTTTCTATTGAGGAGAAATTTGAACTTTGAATAAACAACAAACACTAACCAAAAAAAACTATCACTAACCAAAAAAAAAACTAGGTAGAATATTGTAGTTTATGCTCCTGTTTTTAAACTGGTAAAATGCAATTTCGTTATAGAAACCCTAGATCAATTTTCAAAGTAAACGAGTGAAATGAAGTTTATGATGTCTGCTTGATAGACGTTTTAGGACTCGACTTCCATTGCATTAGAGGATTTAATTCATCTACTTTACATTAAACAACAACCATTCACCGAGCACAGGACCACCAGAAAGTTATTAAAAGCTCATAACAAGAAGCTTTCTATGACGACCGGGACAGTGAAACCGTTGTCGTAATGCTTTCTATTAATCTTACCAATAACAATACTCCAGATCATCGAACGACTGGACCACCGTTTCACCACCGTGAATGCGCTTTATTATGTAGAATCCAACTGGGACACCTAACAACTGCTTAACCGAGAAACTGGGTGATCGAGCCACTGTTCTAAGTTATAACAAATAACTCTATTGGACCACCAGACCAACGGTTAACCAGGGCACTAGGAAACCAGTGCAACTTTCCATTATTAATAAAACATAGGTTTCTTTCAAACAAAAGGAATTTTATTCAAAATTCGAAAAATAAATACCAAGGCTCTAGGAAAATTAATCAAGCCAGTAATCTAAAAATCAACAAAATTAAAAACCAATAATCTTAAAATCAACAAAAATGAAAAACCAATATTCCTAAAATCAACAAAAATAAATAAAAAACAATAATNAAAAAAAAAAAAAAAAAATTATAAAGAACATTTTTTTTATAGGGGAACTATTATTTTATTAAATAAATAAAATATGTATACTAATGGAAGGGTTGTTGTACATCCCACAACATATTGATAACACGAGAATAAATTCCTAATACCAACAATATTAGATTAATAGTAACAATAAAATTGTAATGCAATCAAACTTTGTAAGTTACCAATTTCTTTAGATTTAAAAAAAAATAATAATAATAATCATTGTAAGGCATTATTAACACTACTTTCAATATTTATTTTTCACTTAAATTATATTTTTCCTTATTTACTTAAGTTTTAAAAAAAAATTAAATCTTGATTGATATGATTTGTTTTAATATAGATACTATTATTTATATACAATTTAACATTTAACTTAATAAAATATTAATAATACACTTTCCAGGTTAATCTCATTGTAATATGAAGAATTTATTTTTTAATCTAAATTATCAAAAATATAATAATTTTAATTAATATAATTTGTTTCCATATAAATAATAGATAATTTTGTTTATTTTTTATTTATTTTTCCTTAATTTAATTATTAAATCAGCTATTAAATATTTTAGTTTTCATTATTCCATTGGACAAAGTGAACAATATAAACTTGACATATCTAACTCACAAATTATATAAAACTGTTATATAGATCATCTCTATCAAAAAAAATTATAGTTATATGATTATATCGAAAAGAAAAATCACTTGTTATGTTATTGTTTGAAAGAAATATCGTGCAATGACGTGCGAAGTCGGGGATGTTGATACACTTGTCAAGTTATTTTTTCACAGTAAAATAGTGCATTGGCGTGTCAAGTTAGATATAATAAAAAAATATTATATATGGAATAGCAATTTTTTTTTTTTAAATTTAGGTTTTTAATTATAAATGGTATTGTTTAGTTATTCTATTAAATGGTTAATTTTATAAGAATTATTATTTTTTTGTTGTTTAAAATTTATTTTTAAATATAAAAATAGATTTAATATGTTGAAAACTTTTAAACATATACAAAAATAATCACTTAAATTTACTAATCTAATAATTTTTCACTAAATTTTAGGCAAATATACTCTGAAAAATAATCTAAAACATTTTAAATTAATAATATTAAGTGGAAAATTGTAAATAACATGAATAATATTACTTTTATTTCAAATGAATAAATTTATGTAAATAACATATTTGATATTTGTCAAATATTTATCGGTTATTAAAATTATTTAAAATGAAAATTTGTAAAATAGAATTAAAAATTTTATTGATCAAATCAAATTTTCAAATAATAAAAAATTAAAAAGATTTACATAGAATATCACTACAAGTGTATAGGGATACTCATATGTAAAGTAAAAAGTATTTTATTATTTTTTAGATCTTTTTCCTTCTATGATTAATTTAAAATAATATTGTAATTTGAAAAAATTATAATTATATATATGATAAATGATTTATAAATAAATTATATATAAGAAATTGATATATTTTATGGGGATTAAATCATTATATTATTTGTCATTTATTTAGATGTTTTTAGAGTGGAAAAATTAAAAGGGATTGGGGTCATTTAAATGGTAGGTCCAAGTTTGAAAAATTGGGGTTCATAACCTTCCAGAGTCATTTTGAGGTAGGAGATGACGTTTTATTTGGTTATGGTGTCTAGAACATGTGCCCACCCCCTTGACGACTTTCTACACTCTAAGACCTTTCCAACATTGTAGACGATGCATCAACCATAGTTCATATGCAAAAGTTATGCCTCCCACAAGTTGACTTATCGTGTTGACCACCATTGTACGAGAAGATGTCACGTCAAATCCCATTACTCATACATATGCAACTAGCCACATGAGAAATTTCAAGAAGATTCTAGAAGGTTCGAAATCCTAAAACAATTCAAGGTTGAGGAGGCCAAAAACCTACCCCTGGATGACTATAGAGCTATGTTAAATATGAGGCCACTAGAAGGAGAAGGGATTCCACTCTACGTATTGTACTTTGTTCCATAGTAGAGTAGAACAACTAGGAGTGGAAAATTATAGAGCATAACAGAGGGGCCTCGCCTTCTAGCTGGGTTTTCTCCCGTAAGGGTTTCCCATAACAAATAATTGTGTTATCTTGTGGATGGTGTGTGATTGTACTTTATTGTTCTCTATTTTCTCATTTTTTATTTATTTCATGCATAAGAAAAAAATCGGCAACTAAATATCATGGAATCTAGAGGAATTTAAAATTCAGAGTGTAGATTTAAGTTTTATTTATCACATCTATTGTGACAAACTATTCTAGTCGAATATCCATGGCAGTTTATAGATCATATTTGTATCAAAGAAGGTCTTTCTTTTGGGTATTTGTGGGAAGTTGTAGGATCTAAGAATCAACTTAAAGAGAAGTAAAAAAAAACTAGACTGGCTAATGAGTTTACCCATAATAACCCTCAAGGTCTAGTAGAAGAGAGATTTGAGAGATTGGAAGTGCAAGTCACCAACATGAGTCACAATATGAACCTCCTCATGGTGGCTCTAGCAAGAAATCTCGGTCTATTTGGAGATGATGGAGGGTCTAACTCGTAGATTAGATTAGAGGGGAAATTGAGAGATAAATAAGACTCAAGAAAGTAGTCGAGGAAAGAATCTGAGAAAGAGAAGACGAGTTTGAGTGCCGTGAACCCTTCATAGTGCCTATTCAATATGAAAGTGAAAGGGAACATAAATCCATACCAAGGTGAGATCAATGCATTAAAATTGAATCATTGGTTGAAACAACTGGAAGTTTATTTTAGTGTTCATGGTATAGATGAGGAGAAAATGATTCCATTTGCTAGATCAAATTTAGAGGAACATGCTTTAACTTGTTGGGAAATCCATGTAGAAAAACTGAGCTTGGACGATGATCCACTATTAACTAGGTGGGAGGACTTCAAAACCCTCATAAAGTCGCAATTCTACCTTATCGGGTATGTAGAGGACCAATGGATTCAGTGGAACTGCTTCAAGTAGAGGCATGTGTAGAGTGTATAGGAGTACACCACTAAGTTCAAAAACATGGCCATATGTAAAGTATATTATTTATTATAATAGCAGAAAATAGAAATATTGTAGAGAATAATAGCGAAACAACACAATATATGAAACCACAACACCGAAATAATACCTTTATTGATAGGAAATAATGTTCACTTGCCCCTTTGAGGGGGAAACCTCCAGCAGAGAAACACTCTATTACAATAATTCTTTAGACAAAGAATTATCATGCCTCCTACTCTTATTTATACTAATTCCATCTTCTAAAGAACCTTCTAGTGGAATAGTTTTCTAGAAGATGAAGACTCTCTTAGGTCTTTTTACATTGACTTGTTCACATTTATTAAATAGGCTTTATAAACTAATGTCAACCTCTATTACATGGAAAATATATTATTCTACCTACATGAGAGGTTAGGGAGGTTAGATCCCTAACATTCCCTCCCCCTTGAAAATCAAATTTTTCCTTGATCTAGATGGATCTCGGCAGCCATCCACCTTTTCCACTGAAACATCATTTTAAGCCCATGGTTTTGATAAACCATGATATTTACCCTTTTGATAGGGAATGGAATGTAATGTTATCTTCATTTGTTAATTACAGACATCATTTAATGATTTCCTAGTGGACTTATGTACATGCCTACAACATAGCATTAATGCATAGAGTCCTGTTAGAACTTTGCAGTTAAGCACACTCAGGTTAGAGTAGTATTGGGATGGGTAACTGCTCGGGAAGTATTAGTGTTTTACATGCCTATGGAATTTTAAAAACTTAGTCCAATTTATCCCACATGCATCATGGAAATTGTTCTCGTCTCACTCTCTCATATATAATTGAGGTGAAGGATGCCCTTTAAGTATGCAATGGAGTGTGATGTAAATATTGTTGTGAATGAAGCATAGCCAACATATCTTACTTTTCAGAGATAGGCTACCCCATTCTGCTAGTTTGTGTTCTACAATGTTTTTCTCTCTTGTTCATTAATGGAAGTTGGTTTTCACTATATTTTTGTGTTCTCCGCATTATCTCTCTGTATTTCCTTGTTATATATTGGTTATATTTTTGTCTTCATGTCATTCTCAAAATAATCTGAATCAGTGGCATAAGAGTAGGATTTTCCTTGTCGTTTCTCAGAGCAGGTCTCCAACAAGCTCAGGGTATAGAGAGTTAGGTCTCGAGCTAGTTTCTCTTGAGGAAAAATACTACTGCCAGCCCAAACGACCTCCCATGGAGAAAGAAAAGAGAGATGAAAAAGAAGGATATCCTTTCAATACATTGCTCAAGGAATCCCTTGTGTGATAGAGGAACGAGATGATGTACAACTTTGCTAAGATCCCTCGAAGACTATCGATGATGACGATTGAGGAATCTTAGACAAGAAACCATTTCACAAGTGCGACACCCTTCAAGCTACAAGTCAATTTTGATATCCCCTTATTTGAAGGCCAGATAGATGCAGATTCTCTAGAAAAATGGTTGAATCTGCTGGAAGGTTATTACTTTGTCAAAAAAAAAATTGCTAGTGAAAAGATCACCTCCGCACTCCTTAAATCCCTTCCTCATGTCAGATCTTGGTGGAAAGATTACTAGGAGAGGTACACCGTGGATGAATCTACACTATTTGGCAGAGAAACCACTTGGGCGACATTTGTAGATTCCCTAAAGTAGGATTTCTACCATGTCGGAAACTATGATGACCAATACATGAGATGGACAACTATGTGTTAGAAAAGTGACTAGACGGTGTCAGAGTACAACATATTTCATACATTGCGCTCAAAGTTGGGTATCAAAGATTCTGAGAGACACCCGGTTTTGACATACCGTAGTGGTATATATAGGTACATCCAAACAGAGGTGGATTTCTTAGACATCTCCTCACTGGGAGCTGCTTATCGATATGCAGTCAAAATTGAGCCAAAATTCAAGCATCAGAGTAAGTGGGAGAAGCATGGAAAAGGAAACTCTAGCTCGCGTAATGAAGGAAAAATCAAGGAAGGGAAACCTCAAGAGAGCCAGTTCCACATGCAGTCAAAGAAGGGTATTCTAAGAAAGACACCAGAAAGTGGTGTGAGTTCCACAAGAGCCCTTGGCACAACACTGATGAATGTTGCTCAATACAGTCATTGTTGGTTCAGCTCAAAGACAAAGAGTTGAACCCTGACTTGGATCCTGTTTCAAAAATTAATAAAACGAGACAGGTCATTGATGGAAAACGCATTGCTACTATCGCAACTGAAACAATCCAACCAGAAGAGAATCCTGAGGAGGGGGAGCGACTCTTCAATTCATATATGTGGCTGAAGGGGACCCCATTGAATTTTATTGTTTATAGCAGAAGCCAAAGAACATTATCTTGACAGAGGTTGTCAAGCAGTTATATTTTCCAACAACACCACACCTGTAGCCATACAACATCGGGTGTCTTCACCAAGCTCAAGATCTTCATCTTAGCCAACAATGTCACCTGTCCTATAGCATCAAGCCCTTCAAGGATGAGTTATTGGGTGATGTTGCCCCACTTGAAGTCTGTTATGTTCTATTAGGCCAGCCATATATGTGGAGGCATCATGTTATTTATGAGTCTTGAACCTGTAGTGTCATTGTTACTTTAGGGGTTAGCTATATAGGATATGAGAGGTAGTTTTGAATATTGTCCCACCAAAAACATTCTACAAAGTAATCTCTCATACAACAAATTTTATCCTTCTCACAATTTGATTAGAAGGTGAACAAAATGAAACTGCAACCACTACAACCTCAACCCAAGACCTTTCTATCCAGCAGAAACAGATCGACAAGATTGTAGAAAAGTACCAATATGTTCTTGTTGCACCTACAGGGTGCCTCCACACTTCCCATTCAAGCAAGGTTATAACGTAACCCTTCATACTCTTCATGTTTCCTCTTCATTGATAGAGTCCTTCCACACTCAGTTAGATCATGTAGTGAGATAGTTTGAACGGATCCAAATGAAAACCTTGAACAAGCTAAGAAGGGAAACTTCTTTAGTAAGGAAAGAAACGTACAAAGATTCAGATTTAGCAGAAGTCTCCCTGTCTCCCAAGGGAACTGGATGCAATGGGGACCATTACTTCCTATGTGGGGAGGAATGATCGAGATGGATCTTAGTGGCCATCCACTGTTTCCAGTGAATCGTCATTTTGAGCCTGTGGTTTTGATAAACCATGATATTTACCCTTTTGATGGGGAATGAAATGTAATGTCATCTTCATTTGTTAATTATAGACATCATCTAATGATTTCCCAGTGGTCTTTTGTACATTCCTACAACATAGCGTTAATGCACTGGATCCCATTATAACTTTTTAGTTAAGTGTGTTCACGATAGATTAGTACTGGGATGGGTGACTTCCCGGGAATTCCTAGTTCTTTACATGCCTATGGAATTTTATAAACTTGGTCCAATTTATCCCACATACATCATGGAAATTTTTCTCCTCTCACTCTCTCATACATAATTGAGGTGAATGATTCCCTTTAAGCATTCAATGGAGTGTGATGTAAATATTGTTTTGAATGAAGCGTAGCCAAAATCTCTTTCTTTTCAAAAATAGGCTACCCCATTTTTCCAGTTTGTGTTCTACAATTTTTCTCTCTTGTTCATTTATATAATTTGGTTTTCACTATATTTCTTTGTTCTCTGCATTATCTTTGTCTATTTCCTTGTTATATATCGGTTATATTTTTTTCTTCATGTCATTCTGAAAATAATCTGGATCATTCCTCAAGGCTTGAGACGAGGAAATCGTTTTAGAATGTTAGTGGGATCCCAAGTGGCATCTTTTAGAGTTGTATCTTTCCATTGCACTAACACTTCTTGGATGGTGCACTAACGTAGACAAATTTGACACTGGTCCAAGAATACTTGGGGTTGTAACCAAATGGAACCTTCGTCATCCCACTCAGGAAGATGGGTTTGATTTTGGCAAGTAGTTCCAATCATCTTATTTAAGCATGAGACATGAAAAACAATATGAATCTTATAATCACTAGGAAGATCTAACTGGTAGGCGATGCTCCCCACACACTCGAGAATAAAATAAGGACCAAAAAATTTGGGAGAAATCTTATGAAAATGTTCATCTTTGAGCGAAGTCTGCTTCGAAGGTTGTAGACAAAGAAATACATGGTCCCCTTCAAAAAATTGACATTCAGAATGAACTTGATCGACTTTCTGCTTCATACGATTTTGAGCCACCACCAAATTGTTTTTTAGGGTAAAAAGAATGGACTTGTGTATTGTACTATTTTTTTCAACCTCCTAAACCTTAGAAACACATGCCATGTATGAGAGAACTGACGATGGAATTTGTCCATATACTTCTTCAAAAGGATCCATGTGAGTAGTTGTATGGTAAGATGTGTTGTACCACCATTCAACTAGTGGTAACCATTGATCCCACTAATGTTGGCGGTCAGATGAAAAACACCTTAAATATGTTTCCAAAAACTTGTTGCAATTTCAGTTTGGCCATCAGTATGGGGATGCTAGGAAGTGTTGATATGTAATTGGGTTCCCTATAGATGGAACAATTATTTCCAAAAATTGTTGGTGAACATGGGATCCCTATCAGAGACAATAGAATCTGACATTCCATGAAGGTTGAAGATATTATCCATGAATACTTGAGCCATTGTGGATGCATTGAAGGGTTGTTTCAAAACACAGAAATGAGAATATTTGGAAATATTATCAACCACCACCATGATGATTATCTTGTTTTCGTATTTAGGTAGGCCCACAATGAAATCGATAGGAACATTTTGCCAAATAGAAGGGGGAATTGGAAGGGGTTGGATTGTCCTGGGGGATTTGAATTTTTCTCCCTGGATGTGTTGATAGACATCACATTCAACCAAAAAGGTTCAGATTTCCTATTTCATACCATCCCAAAAAAAAGAACGGTTTACCCTTTCATAGGTTTTGGTAAACCCTGAATTTCTAGTGGTGGGTGAAGTATGAAGCTCAGAAAGCACTGTAGATTTAAGTTGTGACTATTTTCTTGAATATAGATATCCTTTGTAGAAAATCTCATTATTGTGGCAAGAGAGCCTTGGAGAAGTTATATCATTTTATTGCAATTTCTAGAATAGGGGAGAGATATTTGGATCTTACAACCATTCACAGTGAGTAGCTTGGAGCCAATCATTGGGTACAATGAAGGAGAGAGAAAAGAGGGACCCTTCTTCTTCATATTTTTTGAAAAGAGCATCCACGACCACATTTTGTTTTCACTTCTTGTAAATGATATCATAATCATATCCAAAAAACTTGGTTACCCATTTTTATTGTTCTGGGGATGAAATTCTTTGTTCCGAAAAATACTTGAGGCTCTGGTGATAGTTTTAATTTGGAAGCGTTTCCCCAATATATAAGGATGCTATAGATCCATGAAATGAAGAATAACCATCATTTCCTTTTCATTAATGGATTGGCCCAAATATATTTCTGGAAGTTTTCTTTTGGTGAAGGCCAAAGGCTAACGATATTGCATGAGGATTGCCCCAATTCCTTTTCATGAAGCATCGCATTCCAAGAAAAAACTATTGGTGAAGTCAGGAAGTTCTAGGACTGAAGTTGTGCACATAGATTATTTCAAGGAGTGGAATGATTGATCAGTTGTTGGATTCCAAGTGAAGGAATTCTTTTTAAGGAGAAGTGAGAGGTTTTGAAAATTTTCCATAATTCTTAACGAACTTGCGATGATAACCTGTTAAACCCAGAAAGTCACACAAACTCTTAATATTTTTAGGGAAAGGCCAATCCTTCATAGCTTCAATTTTCTAATGATCCACCCATACACCATATTGGACAACAATATGAACTAGGTACTCCACTTCTGAGGCTCCAAAGTCACATTTAGATTGTTTGAGGAAAAGTTGGTACTGAGAGTGTAGATGGAGAAATTTATCCACATGGGTGAGATGTGATGTCCAAGTTTTACTATAGATGAGAATATCATCAAAGAAAACTAAGAAAAAATGATGGAGAAAAGGATAGAAGACATTATTCATGATAATTTTTAAGCTGGAGAGGGAATTACACAGGCCAAAGGGCATGACCAACAACTCATAGTGACCCTCATGAGTTCTAAAGGTAGTCTTGGGAATGTGTGATTCTTTCATACATATATGGTGATGTCCAGAATGGAGATAAAGTTTAGTAAAGTACTGTGAACCACTCAATTCATCCTAGAGATCATCAATGACAAGAATGAGAAACTCATATTTGATGGTGAGTTTATTGAGGGTGTGAAAGTTATAACACATGTGCCAAGTACCTTGTTTCTTCATTTCTATTACCATAAGAGAAGAATAGGGGCTAGTACTGGGACATATAACACCTTCTTTGAGCAACTCTTGCATTATTATTTCAATTTTATTCTTATAGGAAAATGGATGACGATAAGGGATAAAATTGGGAGGGAGACTGCTAGGGATAAGGGGAATGGAATGATCATGAACACCATGGGAAGGGAGAAGTCCATGAGGAGTGGAAAAAACAACTTCATATTTGGATATGATAGATTGGAGTTCATGATGCACAGAGGGTGTCTCAACTTCTTGAATGGAATGGAGTTGGGAAATAATCCCTAAATGGCCTTTCTTCAAAATATTTTCCATTCGATGGGAACTAGTGATCTTAGGAGAACCTGTTGTGATTCCTTGGAGTTAATATTTTTGTCCCTCCTAGTGGAATTGCATGGTTAATGCCTTAAAATCCGTGAGAATGGGGCCCATAGTGCATGACAATTCAACACCTAAGACTGTTGAAATATTGGCCAATACTGAAAGGGGGGATGAATCATTACTGCTTCTTCTTTTAAAATTTTAACAATTATTAATTAACAAATTAATTATTCATACCAATTGATCAACATGAATGTATTGAATAGAGAAATTTAAATATACAATAGCAATTACAAGTTACAATTTTGTGAGAAACACAAATCTCTTTTCTTCTACGCACCAACTCAAGGAGACACCAATCCCCTGGTTTTAGAGCACCAACTCCCTTGTTTCATAGAACCAACTCTAGGAAGCACCAACTCCCTTTTGAAACAAGATTTATCCTGCAAAGGACTGCAATCTTCCCAAGCTCCTCCCTACCACCCTCACTGCATAAAATGGTTACAGCTTCCTTCTTGGACTCTTGTACTTTTAATTTTCTGATGTAGATTATAGAGACACTTTTCTTCATACCATTTTTCTCTATTTATATAGTCTCTCAAGAGCTATATGATATTGAAAAAATGTGTCTTTTTGTAAAAGAGAAAATGAACCAATATGTCTTTTTAATAATGAAACATTGCACTTCCTCATTTAATTAACACAAATGTTGAATTTACTATTTATTAATTGATTTTAATTTAAAAAGGCATCAAAATAAGACAATGATTTTTGTACAAAGATTCTCGAGTGACATAATTTTTTTTAGAATTCTACTACATGGGTTTTATGCATAACATGCCCAATTAGTCGAAAAACAAGAAATTTTCCTAGAGAATGTGCAAGGTGGATGGTACAGGCGGTTCTTTGAAGGAAAATTTCCCATATTTATTGTTTTCGCTACCTTCTAAACTTGCCAAATGAAGCATCCACTTTAGCAACAACAATTTGGTCAAAGATCCACATTCCTCCTTTATTATCAATCTAATAGAGTGGACTAGAAAATTATAAGAGAGGATTTTAAATGACATCTTCGCTTCCACATTTGTGTTGACTCTGGTCAAATTTTCACCTCCAATCCTGTAGCGTGGAGTTGCAACGAGTTGCAATGCTCATCATGTAGCGTGGAGTTGTAGCGAGTTGCAACACTAATCTTGTAGCATGGATTTGAAGATTGGGAGTTGCAGTGAGTTGCAACACTAATCTTGTAGCATGGAGTTACAACGTGGGAATTGCAATGAGTTGCAACATTAATATTGTAGCATGGAGTTGCAGCGAGTTCCAACACTAATCTTGTATCATGGATCTGCAGCATGGGAGTTGTAGTGAGTTGAAAAACTTAATCTTGTAGCATGATAGGACAATTTATAATACTTTGATCCAATGATCTAACAATAACAATGAGATCTATGATGATTTTCCTCACACCTTCTTGGAATAAATTCTCATAAAAGATCTTATATTTCTTGAGAGACGACATATTGGCCTTGCTTTCCTTCAGTTGAGAATGGATGACAATGATCTATGACTTTTATACCAATATTCTTCAAGGACTAAGTAATGAAGGATTTATTAAGCATCCCCCTTACTGATATTTTTATACCAAATCCTTGACGACTGTTGTATTCTATTGAAGCACCATATTTGACCCTTTATTCTTGTATTTAGGGCATAATAAATTATTTTTGAGGTTCCAATGTAAAGGTCTTCCAATGATATATTCATGGAGTGAAAAATCCCTTTACTTCTGTTCAATTTCTTTTTCTGTGAATGGATGCTAGTAAAATAATTCAACATAAACTTTTGCTAGGATACTGATATGAATACATACATATTAATTGAGTTCTCGATGACCATATTCATCCCATTTCCATCAATGCCAAAAACATACACTATGTCCAATATGTTGGATTACTGAGAGGGGGGGTGAATCAGTAATAACATAATTATAATCCTTTTTATTCAAATGTTATATCAATGTAGAATTATTATCCAATAATGAGCAGTAATAAATAAACAATCACACACATATACAGTACACCAGTGTTTTACATGGAAACCCAAATCAGGAAAAAACCATGAAATGCTTTTTCTTATATGTCTTGAAGAATTACATTCATTGGAAGCACCAACTTCCTTTGTTTTCAGCTACAACTGGAAGGAGGCTCCAACCCCCTAGTTTCTCAGGCTATAACTTAAGGGAAGCTCCAACTCCCCAAATATCTGGCTACAACCAGAAGGAGGCTACAACCCCCAATGTTCTCCAGCTACAACCACCTATCCTTGCCCCGTCCTGCCAGCCTAAAGTAGAAGTAGAATGATAGAACCACTGTCACACTATCACTGTGAGATATACCACTGAAAACCTGTACCAATAAATCTGAACCATGCATCAACCATGCATCAACCTGTACCTCAACCTGTAATCAACATGTACCACAAAAATGTTCATCAACCATGCACCAACCTATAGTCAACATGTACCATAAACAAGTGCATCAACCATGTACCAACCTGTAATCAACCTGTACCATAAACAAGTGCATCAACCATGCATTAACCTGTAATCAACCTGTACCATAAACAAGTGCATCCAACCATGTGCCAGGTATGTACCAATCATTTTTCAACTACTTGTCAACTATGATTCATCAATATGTACCAACATCATCAACTATACACCTCATGTATGTGCGCCAACTCATCAACTACTTGTCTCAACCATGTACTCAACATGTACCTCAACCAAAATCCCTCATCAATTTCATCATCCAAATCTG
>SNQJ01S0041750.1:0-11379 GCA_010110895.2 Picea sitchensis
ATTGGCGTGGAGACAGTTCTCAGTGTGGGTCTTCTTTCTATACACCGCATGTCCAAGATCACCATTACTTTTCCTTTTGATAAGAACGTCTAGGAAGGGGATGCTATTGTTTTCTTCGAGTTCCATGGTGAATTTAATATCTTTGGATATGTTGTTTAGGTGTAGAAAGAATTTCTGTAATTCATCTTTTCCATGGGGCCAGAAAACATTTGTATCATCAACATACCTTTTCCACCTTGAGGGTTTTAAGGTAAAGGAGTCCAGGGCCTTTCCGATCAAAACAGAAAATATCCCACCCACAACAATCTCATTCATCACTATAAAACTAGTCCTAATAGATTTTAAATATCATTTTTTCATTTAAAATTATAATTTTATTATTATAATAAAAATAATCAATACATTTTTTTTTATAATAGATTATACATTATATAATAAATTTTTTTATATAATAGATTATACATTATATAATAATTTTAAGTGAATTAAATAATAATCATTCATAAATTTATATAAAAAAAATAACATTATATAAAATAAA
Organism: Picea sitchensis; assembly: GCA_010110895.2. Taxonomy (NCBI): domain Eukaryota; kingdom Viridiplantae; phylum Streptophyta; class Pinopsida; order Pinales; family Pinaceae; genus Picea; species Picea sitchensis. The sequence goes on from SNQJ01S0041750.1 coordinate 542, forward strand.
TTCAGCTTGATCCGGAAATCCCCGGGGGATATTCGATGGCGCTAGTCAAGGGCATCCTTCTTACTATGGAGTGGGGGTGGTTATGTTCCTTACTCCGACACACTATTTTCTCATTAAGTACATCTCGGTTCATGGCACCAACACAAAGGTCGAGCTTTCGACGCTTTGGGCCTTACTCCATTTTTCTAGAATGAAAAAAGTTACCAAAATGCAGGAGATCGATGGTGGAGGAAGTAGATGGAAGTGGCTAAGAGAAGAAATAAGGAACTACACAGTGAAATTGCAAAAGAAGGAAGTAGTCAGGAAAGGATGGAAGAGTTGTAGAAACTGGAAGAGAGGAGAGTTGGCTTGCTCGTGGTTACAGAAAAAGGAATTAGTGCTGAAGGTAGCGTAGTATGAGGAAGCTAGGGTGAAGGAGTATCGACGGAGTACGAAGAACATGGATTAGAAGTACAGAAAGTGGATTCATCCATTCAAACTGAAGATACAGATCACATCTCTAAGACTGTTGTGGAAAACGTGGAGCCTCCAAGCGTAGAATAAAATGAACGTAACGTGCAATTGGATGTGCAAGAAGAATCTCCAGGCACATGAAGGATTCCAGAACATCACCCGACCCGGCTAGACCCTACCAATCGATAGAAATGGCATGCTTCTCCTTCGTGCTGGAACCAAACGGAAACAGGCGGGGTATAGAACGGGGATATTCAGGCAAAAGCGTCAGTGCTCCATCGGCCTCATTTTCGGGGATGAGTCTCAGTGGGGTGGATGGCTAAAGAACAAGCTTGGTTGTTGGACATCAGCCAACAATATCCAGCATACTATGCAGTAAGCATGATGGGACATCAGCGAACAATATTTAGTTTACTATGCAGCATTGAATGCTATGCCAGGTGAATTGTACGATTTTAATTGCTTTCAAATAGAACTGTCTAATCCACTTGACTGTGTAATTCACCTGTCATAGTATTGAATGTTATAGCAAATTAAATATTAATGATTGTTAGTTCCACGTGGACTCTGTAATTCACCTGTCATAGTATTGAATGTTATAGCAAATTAAATATTAATGGTTGTTAGTTCCACCTAATTCACCTGTCATAGTATTGAATGTTATAGCAAATTAAATATTAATGGTTGTTAGTTGAACATTACACAGTTTTCAGAATTATTTTTTACCATGTTTTTTGGATAATTTAAATGTTTAATTGTGATCTTAAAATTAAAATTAAATTAGATGATGATTATTATTATTTATAAATTTTAATTAATAAAAATCAAAATAAAAAAAATTATATTTTAAATTTTGTTTATAAATACCAATTTAAAATTTTTGTTTTAATATAAATTTTTTTTCTGAAAAGATATACATCCATTAATGCAAAATGTTAATCGATACAAAGATTTCATCTCATCCTCAGACAAAGATACAAAGACTTTCATCTCAATCTCATTAAGAGGAAACAGATAACAAGTAAAACTCCCGAGACTTTCATCTCATTGAGAGGAAGACGAATAACAAGTAAAACTCGCGAGTACTACGGTTCTTTGTGTTTTATTCGTGAAAGGAATATAAGAATGGTGGGCTTATGCAGCGCTAGTAGCGACCAAGCGAATGACTATGATGAGATGAATTATTTTAATTCGCAATTAGCGCTTGGATTAGCTGTTGATGACGCTGCAGTTGTGGCGGATTTCTCCCTGGTTGCCAGTCAATACGCCAATCTTTCCCATCTTAACCATGGCAGCAGAAAAGCTTAGCTGCCACCTGCGCAGGTTATAGCGCCCGGAGTTTGCATTGACCACATTTCTGGTGTTTGGATTTGTAAGCAGGGCTGCATCGGAGGTAAACAAACCGCGGTTCCTTTTAAGGCCCTCGTAGTAGAGATTGTCGAGGGTGTTGGGCGTCATAACATCCATGGGGACGGTCGTTTTAGCGTTGTTAGGGCTTCCCTGAGGACACTGTGCCTTCAGTATCCTCGCATAATTACTATCAAGAGACGGGTCCGTCTGAAAAGTGCTGTTGAAGTTGTAGAGCCTGCTCACGAATGAGGAGCAATGAGAGATGCCAATGGTGTGTGCTCCTGCATGCATGCACCCAACTTTACATATTACAATGATGAACAATATTAATATTCATATCCACCCAACAACGGATTAGTACGTACCCGACAGTATAACCATCTCTTGCTGTGATAGACCTTTGGCTGCAAAGATCTGGGTTAGCTGGCTTACATTGAAAAATGGGGGAGGTAGGTTTCCCACGATATCTGAAGCTCGTGAAATTCTTCCATCCCTTCGTCCAGCCGGAACATCCCAACTCAGACGATATCCATATGGAGATGCCTGCCAACGATTAATAATATTATAATTACCAGCTTATTGATGCCATTTGAACATAAATGAAGAAATTTCCGAAGAGAAGAATATAATTACCAGCTTTGCGCTATCTCTAGCAGCAAATGCGAGGATATCTGCACAAGACACAGTGTTTGGGCAGACGGTCTCTAATCTTGATTTCGCTGCGTCAATCACATCAAATCCGCGAAGACTCGGATTGTTAGCTGGACTGTCTTTCTCTGCACTGTTGTTGGCAGTGGAGTCTATGAGAACAGACCCATCGCATCCCTGGAATATATTTTATAATTGCATTTGCATTGGAGTGAGTTACAGATATGATGATAATATATAACTGTTAGCACAGGCAGGAGAAAATGTTGATGTAGATGATGGATTGAATATTGCGTACCCTGACGAAACAATCATGGAAATGCATTCGAATGAGTCCCGGCGCTACTCCATTATTTTTCATGAATCCGTTTCTCACCGCGTCGAACACAACGGATTCCGCAGCAGGACAAGTCCAACGGTAGAAACCCACTCTAAGATCCCTATAAAAACCCGGTGCTTTAGACGTGCCATTTCCGAGGTTAAGACCACTCGCTATTTCATTAACAAATCCAAGATCCACGCTTACTGCAATACCAGCAGGGTCGATTTACAGTGCTGATGATCAAGCTTCGCCATTGCCGTTTCAGGATGGGCACAGAGAATTGACGTAAGCAGTAGCGCTTCAAAATGTTGAGAAACAAAGGAGTGTAAGCATTTGAATATGAAGGGATGTATTTATATAAGATGGGTACTGTTGTGGAGGGTCAATTCTTAGTGGGCGAATTGGAATAATGAAAAGTCAGACAATTAGGTACGAATTCGATTCGTGTTCGTGCTCAGAACATGCTTTCCATTTTTTGTTTAGAATGAACGTGAGTATCGCATATTCTTTTATACAGCTGGTGTACAATTGGTAAGATACAGCGTGGGATGCTCGTTTGATTATGATTTTATCAACTTGCACTTTATATATTTTTGTTCAAAGGTCAATCAGTGCATGATAATAAATGCTAAATGCTTTACACTAGTTTTTTTTATTACTATATGTGAGCTAAAATCACCTAAATTCATGACATGATCATGATTCTGATTTATGTGTCTTTATATAAATTTTGGTCTTTCTTTGAATGATTCATTTTCAGGATTGTACCATAAATTCCTTTTACTATTTAATCCCAGAATTTGGATGAGGATGATTTCCACATTTTATTAATTTTTTTTTATTTTGTGTTTTTTAAATTGTAAAATTTATTATAGTTAAGTTTTTATAAAGTTGGTAAAATTTATTATAATTCAGTACTCAATTCTTAATGAAGATAGTGATTATTGGTTATTAATTCTTCAATGTAGATTGAATCATCATCCTTATTAAAAAAAAATCAAGTCACCTAAAATGACTTGTGGTCTTAGTTAATTAGAGGTCAATCTCTCTTGTAAAGTTACCTCTAATTGGGTCATGTGTCACTATGTGATTATAAAAAAGTAATCCATTTTTTTCTTAAAAAAACATACTATAATATGGTTGTTATTCAAGGGTTTACATCAATGTGAATTCAAACTCCAAACAAAACCATGTCCACAGAAATATAATTTGTAACTAGTTAGGATTATCACTATAAACCCTAGGCTAGTGCTACCCTCCAAGCCAATGTCCTATTCCTAGGGACATCTATGCTTTTAGTCTTATCACAATAGGTCAAAGTCTTATGGGAATTGAACTATTTGTAAACAAAGCCACCTAAAATAACTCATTGGGGGTCCATAAGGGGGTAGAATTTCACTCCTATCATATGTCTCCAAGTCTTGTACCTTTAAACTATTCCTTAGGAAAAATAATTAAAGTTTTTATTCGAAGGTTATTATATTCTTTAATGCCCTTTCATTAAACTGAATACTTTTAAGGTAACAAAATTCTCTTTAGTTTTTATAATTTGAAAATACAAAAAGTTAAGAGTTCTCATAGATTCAAAACTTTGATAGAATTTTTATAATCTAGATTGATATATAATCAAGAAAAACTCCAAAGGCATTGTTCCAATATGCACACACCTTAGATCATGGTAGAACTTTTCTTTTGCTTAAAGTTTTTTTGTTAGATTCTTATTAAATTTGTGGCTAAAAAGAGGATTCATTAAATGTGATATTAGCTTTCCTCGAGATAGGGAAACATCATACAATAATGATTTTATGAAAGGATAAACTTATACAATAATGTACTTTTATGAAATGCTAAACTCACATTCACTTGTTTTTTCAAGGAGGCAACATGGAAATGAAGATACCCATCCATGTTTTTAGAAGGACTTCATCCATGTTTATAATTATCTAAAAAACCCTAAAATTAATGAATGAATCATATTACATTTATTTGAGAATAATGATCTAATAAAATCTATTTAATAATAATTAATATAATAAATTTAATGGAGTTAATATTAAATAACTACCATATTTATATTTATTGATATTAATTTTAATGACCCCTAACTTTTTAGAGTAATTGAATAAGCTCTTTTTAGATTAATTGAATAAGCTCAAATCTAAACGTGAAAAATGTTAAAACATTATCAAAAGGATTGAGCTTACGAACTAGTCAAAAGAAAGGTTAAAACATTATGAAGAAGCAAACAGTTCTTCAACTTGTTAGAGATCGTAATATATTTTTTTTAAGTAAAAAAGTAGAACATGCTATATTAAGTTATCAAAGAAACCTTGACAAAATACACAGAGATATAGGTCTGAGCCACCAAAAATGTTGTCGTTTTACCGGAAACCAGCATGGTTTAGAAAATTGTTTTGCCCTCTGTCCTGCCCAGAGGAAACCAGGACAGATGGCTATAGTCCAAGTGTACATGTAACAATACCATGATTAAACAAAAAACAAACTAGCATAGAAGAACCTAGATACCCGGTGACCCGTCGTCCTTGCCTGTCTTCCACGTGGACCCAGCTGGGATGGCGAATGCCTGCGCACAGAGAGGACATTTCCTCTTTGCTGGAGCGTTGGAGTACGCGTCAAGGAGTAGGTCCAGACGTTGTCCCATGAGAAGGGCTCTGTGCTCCAGGTCTGCCATGTGGCCTCGAAGTTCGAACACCAAATCTAGATGCTCAGCACGGAGGAAAGTACCATGCGAGTCATTACCTGTGTCGTCGAGGATTACGTCCCCCACTTCCACATTCTTCCCATCTCTGGCTTCGATCTTCGACAGTTCTGCACCGACCGCTTCCTCCTTCATCGCTGGTCTGGTCTCGTCTGCGTTCCCTTCGGTGCAAGCCTTGTCCCGAGCTTCTTCCTCGATCATTGCCTACACAACATGGCTGGTGGGGCTGTAGTCATCCATCCACGACATCTCCTCAACAATGCACCCAAGGATATCTTCTGCCAACTCATCTTTAGGACCGCTTCCATCCTAAGAGTTCGCTACCATGGCTTGGGGTTCCTTCATGGTCGCCAATTCCTCCATGAACAATATTTCTTCAACATAACAGGTAGGAAACGCATCCGTGGCGCCATCCTCCAGCCTGTTTCCAGGCTCAATTGCCATGGTTTCACTGCTACGCACTGCCCCAGTCTGAACAATAATGGCATGCAGAGCCAATTGGTCAGCGCGAGCCCTCTTCCAAAGAATGGAGGTCGTCGTCGACAGAGCGCGCTCCAGTTTCTCCCTCCTTTTCCTCTGCGCTTTGTGGGTGTACCGAGCCGAGCCATGGCAAGGCCTGCCTCTCTTCCTAGTCATGCTTGCCAAGGGGTATATAACAATGCAGAGAGGATGCAGCGAGATGAGAGTGAGCCAGGACGAGAAGGAGACAGAGCTACACCAGAGCTCCCAATCGACGGGGAGGCCCAAAGCGAGAGCGAACCAACTCTGTCCAGGTGCTCAAAAATACAAATTTCCAAAGACCGGATTCACCTGGATATCCATAGACCCTGTCATGTTGAGTGCATTGTGAGCGAGAGTTTTCGCATGAGGGAGGAGTCCCTCCTCCGTATATCGGCTGTAATGACCATCTACCATCGTAAATGCGGAGAGGATGGGTGGCGGTCATCAACATTTATGTTGTGGCTCAATGCAGAGCCAGGTGGCGAGGAATTGTCGCATGTCACCCCATCTGGGGGTTAGAGAACGTAATATTGGTCAACGTCCTTTCCACATTTGCAATGATTTGTGCACATATCAACGTGCTTGGTATAAAGAAAGGTTAATTCATAATCCCTTAGTATATTTTAAATTGAATTCATGTAAACTACTTTGCCACTATATATTGGGGGTTGGTTCCATAAAGACCCATTGTTTAGATCCAACTTCTATTTTCCCTTTCTCGTGTAGACTCATCCTCCTTCACAAGGTTGGATATTGTATTGTGGAGAATTTGCGTCCCCTTTCTTCAATGTGAGCCAACTACTATAACTTTCGAATCAAAGGCCCTCGTAACCTTTTTGAATACAACATTAATACCTCTATCGATTGGGGTATTTTGGAATACAATATTAGTACCTTTATCGATTGGGTTACACAAAACACATTTTATATTCTACTGTCTCTGAATAATTATGGTATGTAGTTAATATATGTTTCATGATGCAATGGTTGTGGCAGTAGGCGACACATTCCAAATTATATCGATTTGCATCAACATATTTATAATTGAATGGAATAAATCTGAAGTGCATTGCAATGGCTGCGACAATCCATAAGCATATCAACAACAGTTTGTAAGCATATCACAACATCCGAATAATAATACAAATATAGTTAATAGATGTATCATGATGTGGTAATAGGCAACACACTCTGAATCAATTGATTTGTGTTAGCATATTTATAAATGAATGTGATAAATTTGAAGTGCATTACAATGGTTGACGCAGGTTGTAAGTATATCGGCAGGAGTCTGCTAAGATGCGGGTTATTATTGAGCCACCTTTGTCTCTGGCTCAATGCACAACTCTTTTATTGAAACCTGGTAAACAACCCCAACAACCTTATTATTAGTCGTTAGTGGGGGAATTGACCCCCGTTAGTAGGAAAATGTAACCATGATTTGGGTAGTCGTAACTCTAAATGAATGAACTCGTTGCTTAGATGGTTCAGAACAGATTACAACCAGACATCTTCTCATAGACATAAACAAATGCATCTGAATCGATTTCATATATAACAAGGATAAGTCCTTAATTCCCGAAACCATCTTTACAAAATTGGAAACCCTAAATAACATTATTGCATCTCATTTTACAAATCACTTTCAAAGAGACGACCCTGATATTGTGCCAAACTTGCAATAACAAATGCCAAACTATGCCTAAAACACTAATGTGTAAATGAAAATTTTAATAAGTGATTGCAACATGATGCATCACAAATATAAATATTGGGGCAATTAAGTTCGAAGACTTTATATTGCTTTAAGGAAAAGAGAATTAACATAACACCCAAATTGTCTTCAACATTTTACAATTGATGAAACACAACTATAAGCACTTATGTAAACATGGTTTTTTCAGCATTTACATTAAAAAATTATGCAATACTGATGTGGATTGAAAACGTACTCTAGAACTAGAGGATGACAATTTTCATTTAGAGTAGTAATATGGCTATATATGGTTGAACATTAAGATAACCAGAAAAGGAACACATGTCCAGCCATGGAAGGCAATCAATATATATTAAGATCATTTTGATATTTATGGGATGTCACTGAATTTGATGCCAACAATTGTACCTTCGTAGAGAACACATCTCACATTGATAGTGGCCCCACATGATCTCAAACATTGTATTATGGAATTTGTTTATTCAGGCACTCGACAATCACGTCTGGAAAATATTGACAAATGATCCAATGCATAAAACTATATATCAGTTATTAATAAATGAAGCAATCGATTTACTATATAAGCCTTCATTTCTCATGCTATTGAAATAGAAAATATATCCCTTTGATCGAAATAGATATCAAATCAAATGGATTATTGGTCTTGAGAAAAGAAGAAATGCTTCTAGAATTATTTTTTTTTTACATTTCTCATTTTATTTTCTTAGCAAAAAGGAGTAAAACAAAAATGTAGAAGATGAGTGAACAAAATTATGGGTTATGCTTTCTTCCAAAGGCATTTCAAGGAATGACCTAATCACATGTACATTAGATCAGGTTTCAACATCTCATCCACTTCAAACTCCACTTGACACTTCACTAAATAGTAGATATGCTCTCTATGAATCTCTTGGACTCGGAGTCATTGCCTTGTGTTTCATAGAACAATATGTCATTGAGACTTTAGTATAAAGCCTTCATGAAATTTTAATTTAGTTTAAGAAAACATGACATAGGAGAAGAAACTCTTACTCTTTTTCCTTCTTCCAGCTTTTCCTTGATGATTGAGTAGATAGCAACACAAGCAATAACAATGTGTGTTCCAATAGAAGTTTGATTTGAAATCCTATTACCTGCAGTCCGAGAAAATTTCCCATCACTAGTACTAAGTTCTAGAACCTTGATGTTGTTGATGTTTCAACATCGAGAAGACATTCTCCCAGTTGGTCATGCTGATTTGACCAAGGGAGGATGATACATTCACTCATAGGGATATGTTAGTGGTGAATAGACTATGATGTTGATGGTTCTCTAGTTAGCAACATCGGGCAGACATTCTCCCAGCTTGGTCATCCTGACTTGAGTAAGGGAGAATGATACATTCACTCATGGGACTTTGCTAGTGGTTAATGGCTTAGGCGTAGTATTTCTCCTGACGAGGAGTGGATAGAATCGAGGTGCTCTTACATTGCATGATCAAGGATGGAGTGATATATATTAATTATATGTGCATGTGAGGAAATAATCATCAACATAAATATAATATATAAATAATATATTTATAATATAATGTATAAATAATATATTTATAATATAATGTATAAATATAAATGAGCAATACTTAATAATAAATTAATTAATGGAAAGACAATAATGGAAAAGAGATGTCCATTAATGAAAGGGAACTCATCCCAAGTATATATGTTGGGTCCCTCAATTGTAATATATTGTCTCATATCATCTCATATAATATCTTACTTACAACAACCTCTCATCAAATTCACTAAGTCTTGTTGAGATTTTCAGTGTATAATTATTCAATGATAACAATAGCATTTAAATCATAAGGAAATAAATATCATATATGAAGATAGAAAAATCAACATGGTATCAGAGCATACCAAGGGTTGAAAGAAAATTCAACATGGTATCAGAGCTTTCAAATTCTTTTTTGAAGCTAGTTAAAATCTTTGAGTGCGAGATCTAATAGATCTGCTTCAAATCTTTTATTTTTTGCAATTGTACGGTCATGGTGGCGAGCGAACTGTGCACAAAGAGTGACCAAATTCATGGTCGCGAGTGGCCTATGCACACATGGTGACCATATTCCCTTTGGTCATGATTTTCCTAATAACAGGACATGACTGCCTTAAGGATGTGAGGTCCAAAGAGTTTCAAATGGAGATCGATAGTGAGGAGCAGGAGGCTCCGAAGGATAAGAGTATAGATCTCTCTTGCCTAGTTGTTCATCTTTCAGACTATTAGGAGGAGTCAGTAGGGCCAACAGAGCCAGTGGATATACCTAGAGATGTTGCAGTGACCAGGAAGAGGCCAACATGGCTCCGTGACACTTTGCAGGATGTAGAGAGGCATGCAGCCACAAGTGGTACTTTCAAGGAGAGAAAATGAACTTGGAGGTTCTTGATTTATATAGCATTGATCAGTCACATCATTAATTCCGAACCTTCTAGTTATGAGGAGGTAGCAGACCAAAAGGTTTGGAAGGATTCCATGATGGAAGAGTATCAGTCCATCATGAACAATGATGTGTGGGAGATTGTGCCAAGACCTAAGGGGAAGTCAGTGGTGACTTCAAAGTGAATCTACAAGATCAAGATGCAACATTAGGCATACATTCTCCCAGATTGGTCATGCCGATTTGTTAAGAACCTGAATAAATCTACAAATATAATCAACACAAATACTGAATACACAATATATCCACAAAGCAAGATAGAAGAAACCACACTTTATTATTACCAAACCCTTAAGGTAGGGCAACACCATACAATGTATCCTATTATGGAAGGGATCCTCTCCTGTTCACTTGCCTCTTCGAGGGGGCATCCTCCTATTGAGCTACAACTCACAATACAATAATTCTCTTCATATCTCATTACATTTCTTGAACCCATTTATATAGTGCTACCATCATCTAAGAACATTCTAGAGGAGTAATCTTCTAGAAGTAGAACATTTTAAGAAGTTCGCTTACATTTATTATATCTAACTACCCATTTATTATATCTAACTACCATAGTGGGCCTTATTTAATAATATAGTGGACCTAGTCCACCTTACATTGAATGGCCTCCAATATTATCACTATGGGCCCTCTGGGCCCCCCC
>SNQJ01S0041750.1:13997-32150 GCA_010110895.2 Picea sitchensis
CCTCATCAAGGCAAGTAAGATGTATCACATAGATGACTAAATAATCGTTAATCAAATATGAAGACTTTCATCATTAAGAGGAAAACATATAACAAGTAAAACTCCCAAGTCTTTCATCTCATTGAGAGGAAGACAAATAACAAGTAAAACTCGTGAGTACTACTCGTGAGTTCATTGTGTTTTATTCGTGAAAGGAATATAAGAATGGTGGGCTTATGCAACGCTAGTAGCGAGGAAGCGAATTATTGAATATGATGATATGAATTATTTTAAATCACAAATAGCGCTTAGATTAGTTGTTGATGACCTTGCAGTTGTGGCGGATTTCTCCCTGGTTGCCAGTCAATACGCCAATCTTTCCCATCATAACCATGGTAGCAGAAAAGCTTAGTTTCCATCTGCGCAGGTTATAGCGCCCGGAGTTTGCATTGACCACATTTTCGGAGTTTGGATTTGTAAGCAGGGTTTCATCGGAGGTAAACAAACCTCGGTTCCTTTTAAGGCCGTCGTAGTAGAGATTGTTGAGGGTGTTGGGTGTTATAATATCCATGGGGACGGTCGTTTTAGCGTTGTTAGGGCTTCCCTAAGGACACTGTGCCTTCAGTATCCTCGCATAATTACTATCAATAGATGGGTCCGTCTCAAAAGTGTTGTTGAAGTTGTAGAGCCTGCTCACGAATGAGGAGCAATGAGAGATGCCAATGGTGTGTGCTCCTGCATACATGCATGCACCCAACTTTACATATCAAAATGAAGAACAATATTAATATTCATATGCACCCAACCATGGATTAGTACATACCCGACAGTATAACCATCTCTTGTTGTGATAGACCTTTCGTTGCAAAGATCTGGGTTAGCTGGCTTACATTGAAAAATGGGGGAGGTAGGTTTCCCACGATATCTGAAGCTCTTGAATTCCATCCCTTCGTCCAGCCGGATCATCCCAACTCAGACGATATCCATATGGAGATGCCTGCCAACGATTAAGAATATTATAATTACCAACTTATTGATGCCATTTGAACATAAATGGTTGTTGTGTAGGATTTTTCCGAACAAAAGAATATAATTACCAGCTTTGCGCTATCTCTAGCAGCAAATGCGAGGATATCTGCACAAGACACAGTGTTTGGGCAGATGGTCTCTAATCTTGATTTCGATGCGTCAATCACATCAAATCCACGAAGACTCAGATTGTTAGCTGGACTGTCTTTCTCTGCGGTGTTGTTGGCAGTGGAGTTTATGAGAACAGACCCATCGCATCCCTGAAAGCGCACATGATTTCAAAATTAGCCCACATGATTTTATAATTGCATTTGCATTGGAGTGAGTTACATATATGATGATAATATATAATGGTATGATGGATTGGACATTTTTTACCTTGACGAAACAATCATGGAAATGCATTCAAATGAGTCCCGGAGCTACTCCATTATTCTTCATGAATCTGTTTCTCACCGCGTCGAACACAACGGATTCCACAGCTGGACAAGTCCAACGGTAGAAACCCACTCTAAGATCCCTATAAAAACCTGGTTCTTTAGAGGTGCCATTTCCGAGGTTAAAACCACTAGTTATTTCATTAACAATTCCAAGGTCCACGCTTACTGCAATACCAGCTAAGGCCCAAAATAATACGACAAGGAGGGTTGATTTACAGTCCTTCGTCATTGTCATTTCAAGACACTAAATGACGATGGGCATAGAGAATCGATTCGTAAGCAGTAGCACTTTAGAAGGTTGAGAAACAAACCCGTATAAGCATTTGAATTTGAAGGTATGTATTTATAGATGGGTATTGTTGTGGAGGGTCAATTCTTAGTGGGTGAATTGGAATCACGAAAAGTCATACATATTATCTACGAATTCATCTTCTTAAGTAGAACATGCTTTCCAATATGGATTTAGATAGAACGTGTTCACGACATATTATTTTCTACAGCTGCTCTACAATTGGAAAGATACAACGTGGGAAACTCGTTTGATTATGATTCTATCAACTTGCACTTTATATATTTTTGTTCAAAGGTCAATCAGTGCAAGACAATAAATTCTAAACACTTTACAGTGGATTTTCAAGTATTATATCTAAGCTAAAATCATGACAGGTCAATATTTTGATTTATGGGTGTGTTAGCACCAGAAGTCGCCTCTCTGGATTGCGGCAGAGGTAAGCCTGATACCCATCAGAGTTTATGTCACAGGTGGATGTTGGTTTAAATGGGTGGAGGTCAATGGACAAAAGTCAGCACTAGAATGATGTTACAACACATAATTGGGCAAGAAATTCATAGGGAAGTGAGGACCATATTAACTTCAGTCAGTGGATTGAGTTTAAAAGCGAGCAGAGGGAAGACTTGGTGAGAAAATGAGAACAAGACTGCTATGGGCATCTGGCCTTCCAACAGCTTGAAAGAAGATAAACTCAGGCTCAATGATGCTTTCGAGCCCAAGTTTCAGACACTGAAATGTGTCCAAATGACACAGTTCCAACAACGCGATGATCAAACCTCCATCACCGTGCAGCTACAAAAACTCGACTGGATCTTCCAATTCTGAGCTATTCAGTGCGAGAGGGAACAAGACAACATAGGAAATTGAGTAAAAATGATCATGATACTACTATGATTAAACTTCCATCATAACAACATAACAATCCTTGTCTGGATCCTCTAATTCTGAGTGTTTTGACACAGGATTTACAGAGATGTGAAAGGAAACTGACTTCTATTAACTGAAAGTCTCAAATCGACTACATAACCAGACACAACTCTGGTGTTAAAACATATTACAAAAATGGCAGCTCTACTCAACCAAAGACCCTTTACCAAATGACAGAACTCCATACATATACTCAGAAATTTCGTAATCAACAGTAGAGGCGTGCTTGAGTTTCCATGGCCCAACGTCTTCTCAGTTAGACTGTGCATGCTTTCCTCTGTCAGATGCGATCTTAGCTCAACATGGGATTTGCAGAGAAATCCATCCTCATGGAAAATTTGGATTGACAGTCTGCCTCCACACCCATGTCCTCCATGCTTTTCATTTATGGGGCAAGGTGAGGTTTCAACCACCTCACCCCGCTTTCATTAACTGTTTCATTGGGATCAGAACGAGGCTGACTCACCTTGGCACCTGAAAATATGGCAGCCTTCTTTTATGTAGCTAACACCGGCGTTTTGGCCCTTTGTGCAGCTCTTTTCGTTGTCCCACACAAAGCGAGTTGTGACCTCGCGCTTATCCCCTATAAAATTTCAGGATTTCGCAGCTCAGGAGTTTTCACTCCCCTTGACTTCAAATCTCCCAGTACATGAACTCTCGAAATGGCCAGTATGCATCAACGACTCGATTCGCTTCAAAATTGATGGACAAGATGCTTCCTCGAAGGCCTCAAGTCGCCAGCCCTACGCGTTGAGTGCTAACCTTTGTTCTTGGACTCGCTCATCATAAGACCACGAGCTATAACCATGGGCCCCAATTTCCCAAGGCGTTTCGAGACTTCGTTTATTGGGATTTCCCACACTCCTGACTTCAGATTTCCAGATCCGTGAAACTACAAAATGGCCTGACTCAGATTGACGGTCGGATCTTCTATGCATCCGACGACTGAGGCTCCTCGTGATGGGTGCTTTCCTCTTGGCACCGCCTTCCACGTGACCACAGGCTATGACCGTGTTCTCAACTCCTATGAAATTTCAAGATTTCATGCTTCGGGGATACGATGCGCTTCTTCTTGTCAAACCTCTAATTCGCGAAATCATGATTTCAGGATTTTGGACCTCGGGAAATTGGGACTTCGGCATTTCGGACCTCGGGAAATCAGGGTTTCAAAAGATAGCTCCCTTCGAAACTCCTGATTCATGAAATTGCGACTTTGTTGATGTGACGCCACGTGTCCCTCTGATTTGAATGGTCCAGATTAATTTCGCAATTTTGTACTTTGCGAAAATTGCTTGTAGCTCACTTCAAAACCCCCGAACCTTGATTCCGCAAAATCGCTTATCTACTACCACCTGTCCCCACAGGATCGAACGATTCATGCTCTCTTCGGGGTTTTTCCCCGACGCTATACTCCGCGTAACTCCTGGACTCTGAACACCCGCGAACCACCGATCTGAACTACATGATGGGATCTCTGCCATTGAAAAATAAACCTGCCTGCTTGCTTGATTCAAGTCTGGACTGAGTTTGCTCGAGTGTTGTGATTTGCACTCATGGCTGGGACCTTGGATAAATTTCATATGGTGGGTTTCTAAACCTCTTTTCTCGCATTTGGTCACCCAATGGACAACTTCAAAGGAAAAACATCCCCCTGTAAGAATAAGTGCTAACATTAGGCTCCATGGGGGATAGAGTCCTCTCTATGAGGCTCTAAGATCTCCTTTTGCAGTTCCAATTGCCTTTTGTTGGGTTATGGAGTCAAGATAAAAAAAACACTGTTGAAAATACAAGTCGAAAGTAAAAACAAAATAAACACACATGCTCGAAGGAGCTTATTTATGTACAGTCATAAACTAATAAATCTTTACATGGTGCTAGGTGAAAGCAAATTTCCACCATAGCCATTCAAGTAACTTCCTAACCGGAAGCTCCTTCAATCTGTCAGTGATTGGTAACAGATGATGTAACCGTGATAGCAAAACGGTTACATATTTTAGCTTCTCTCCAAGGGATGAAGTTGAGATAAAATTGGGCGGCTCCAAGATATGAAGGAAATTCCACTCCATGTAATCGTTGATTGGTTCATAGAATGAGTGGAAAATTCTATGAAATTTGTAGCAGAAAGCCTGCTCTCCTCCATAGCTACTCATACAAGGATGAATGTCACTGGTAAGCATAGATGGATGAAAAGATGTTGCGAGTTGACTGGACTTAGGCGATGGATGCTCACTTACATGCTCTGGACAGGAGATAAATTGCCCCTTCTTTTTCTCCTCTAGTTCTTCTGGTTCTTCTTATTGGCTCTCCCAAGGGTCAGATTCATAATCATCATAAACAAGACTCATGGGAAAACTCTTCTCTTCATCTTTCTTCTTAGTGTCTTTGGCAGGTCCAGGCGGGATGATTTCCTCAATATAATCTTGCTTAATAAACATAGGATAAGGCCCAACAGTCTATTCTTGGAAATCCTGCACATCCAGCTCAAAACTTGATTCGTAACTGTTATATACAGGTTGGTCGCTTCTCTCGTTGTTGAACTATGATGTGGGGATCTGTTGTTCTTCGCCTGAATAGTCCTCAAAGCTAGGGACAACAGGCCAAAGTGGAATGATCTCCCGATCCTCCTTTTCAGTCCCAAATGTAAACACATCATGGGAAATCTCGTGAAGAAAAGAGAAGAATCCTCCTCCACAATGGCTCGTTCCTTTAAAACCGAGACAACATGATTATGAGGGGCAGAAACTAATGTCTCTACCACCATGGAATCTTGAATACTACCCTCATCAATAGGGTCACCAAGAACAACAGCTTCAAGAACTGGAAAATCCTCTGTATTTTCTTCGAAAAGGCTGCAGTCATGATTTGCCTTCAACTCTTCTATCTCTGCAGAGAGATATTCTACCAGCTTTGTCAACTCGCCCAGAGCATCCTCCTCTTCATGGTCCTCATCCTCACAACTTTCATAAGACACAAACACATCTTGATCATGGCCTTCATATTCCTCACAACAATTATGATAGATTAACTTAGAGGAATAATGCCTTTGACAGTGCCTATTGAAGGCTGCATGGAACTCTCTTAGGGAGGAGATGCTAGCAGGGGGTAAAGAATGATACCATTCATGAGCATCCCCTGCTAATGAGAACATGAACATTTTTAATAATACATCCTCGTGATGTATATCCCATTGATGCATTAGTTCATGAAACACATGGAGATGCTGAGCAGGGTTGTCCTCTACATGCCCTCTAAATATGGGCAAATAATCACCCCATTCATCCACAGTAGGGACAACATTAGGAAAACCAAGAACAATAAAAAAATTAAAAGGAGCAAACCTTCGAGCTAGGATTTTATCCATTTCGAACCAGTGGAGTCGCCAAACGATCCCTCAACCATGGAGTCACCAGGTGAATGATATGCAGAATGAGTGTGTCTAGCCTTCGTTCAGCATCAAAGGCCAGATCTGATTATTGTGTTCTCTTGAGGGATACCAGGTGTAGTCGGAAGCAGTAACACTCAAACAACAAAACCGAGACAGTAGAATCGCCTCAGTGGAGTCGTCAGGTGCACAGTTGCAATCTTTGAAGTACTAAGTTCTGATGCACCTTCATAACTAGTAAACATTATCATTCTACCCAGGGAAAATATTCAATTTCATCCACAACAACTACGCCAGAAGTCACATCTGGATTACTGCAGAGGTAAGCCTGATACCCATCAGAGTTTATGTCACAGGTGGATGTTGGTTTAAATGGGTGGAGGTTAATGGACAAAACTCAGCACTAGAATGATGTTACAACACAGAACCAGACAAGAAATGCATAGGGAAGTGAGGGCCATATTAACTTCAGTCAGTGGATTGAGTTTAAAAGCGAGAAGAGTGAAGACTTGGTGAGAAAATGAGAACAAGACTGCTATGGGCATCCAACCTTCCAGCAACTTGAAAGAAGATAAACTCAGGCTCGATGATGCTTTCGAGCCCAAGTTTCAGACACTAAAATGTGCCCAAATGACATAGTTCCAACAGCATGATGATCAAACCTCCATCACCATGCAGCTACAACAACTCAACTGGATCTTCCAATTCTGAGCTATTCAGTGCGAGAGGGAACAAGACAACATAGGAAACTGAGTAAAAATGATCACGATACTGCTATGATCAAAACTCCATCATAACATCATAACAATCCTCGATTGGATCCTCCAATTATGATTGTTTTGACACAGGATTTACAGAGATGTGAAAGGAAACTGGCTTCTATTAACTGGAAGTCTCAAATCAACTACATAACCAGACACAACTCTGGTGTTAAAACATATGACAAAAATGGCAGCTCTACTCAACCAAAGACCCTTTACCAAATGACAGAACTCCATACATATACTCAAAAATTTTGTAATCAACAGCAGAGGCATGCTCGAGTTTCCATGGCGCAATGTCTTCTCAGTCAGACTGTGTGTGCTTTCCTCTATCAGACACGAGCTTAACTCAACATGGGCTTTGCAGGGAAATCCATCCTCATGGAAAATTCGGACTGACAGTCTGCCTCCACAGTCAGGTACTCCATGCCTTTCATTTATGGGGTGAGGTGAGGTTTCAACCACCTCACCCCGCTTTCATTGACTTCTTCATTGGGATCAGAACGAGGTCGAGTCACCTTGGTACCTGAAAATATGCTAGCCTTCTTTCTATGGCTAACACCTATGTTTTGGCCCTTTTCACAGCTCTTTCTATTGTCCCATGCGATTGTGGGTTGTGACCTCGCTTCTATCCCCTATAAGATTTTGGGATTTCGCAGCTCGGGAGTTTTCACTCCCCTTGACTTCAAATCTCCCGGTACACGAACTCGCGAAACGACCAATATGCATCAACGGTTGGATCCGCTTTAAAATTGACGGCCATGATGCTTCCTTGAAGGCCTCAAGTCGACAACCCTACACGTTGAGTGCTAACCTTTCTTCTTGGACTCGCTCATCATAAGACCACAGGCTATAACCATGGGCCCCAATTTCCCAAGGCATTTTGGGACTTCGTTTATCGAAAGTTCCCACACTCCTGACTTCAGATTTCTCGATCCACGAAACTGGGAAATGGCCTAACTCAGATTGACAGTTGGATCTGTTGTGCATCCGATGGCTAAGGCTCCTCGCGATGGGCTCTTTCCTCCTAGTACCACCTTCCACGTGACCACAGGTTGTGACCTTGCGCTCAACTCTTATGAAATTTCAGGATTTCGCACTTCGGGGAAATGGGGCACTGCTTCTTGTCAAACCTACGATTTGTGAAATTGCGATTTTAGGATTTCGGACCTCGGGAAATCAGGACTTTGACATTTCAGACCTTGGGAAATCAAGGTCTCGAAAGATAGCTCCCTTCGAAACTCCCCATTCGTGAAATCGCAAGTTCGTTGATGTGACACCACGTCACCCTTTGATTTGAATGGTCCAAATTAATTTCGCAATTTCATACTTCACGAAAATTGCTTGTAGCTCACTTCAAAATCCCCAAACCCTGATTCTGCGAAATCGCGTATCTGCTGCCACATGTCCCCATAGGATCGGACGACTCATGCTCTCTTCGAGGTTTTTCCCTAGTTCTATACTACGTGTAACTCCTGAACTCTGAACACCCGCGAACTGTCAATCTAAACTGCATGATGGGATCTTTGTCGTTGAAAAATAAACCCGCCCTCTTGCTTGATTCAAGTCTGGATTGAGTTTGCTCGAGTGTTTTTCTTTGCACTCATGGCTGCGACCTTGGATAAATTGCATATGGTGGGTTTTAAAACCCCTTTTCTTCCATTTGGTCACCCAATGGCCAACTTCAAAGGAAAAACATCCCCTTGCAAGAATAAGTCCTAACATGAGGCTCCATGGGGGATAGAGTCCTCCTTACAAGGCTCTAAGATCTCCTTTTGCAGTTCCAGTCGCTTTTTGTTGGGCTATGGAGTCAAGCTCAAAAACACATTGCTGAAAATACAGGCTGAAAGTAAAAACAAAAATAAACACACATGCTCGAAGGAGCTTATTTATGTACAGTCCTAAACTAATAAATATTTACTGATAAATATTTGTTCCTACCATACATTGTTCCTCTGGTTCTTAAAGGAAGCTTACAACTCTTGATAAGATGGCCATACTGGTGACACCTTCTGCACCTGAATGGTATATTCTCATAGTCCAGTTTTTTATATAGTTGTATCCTCCCCAGCTGAGATCAATATATTCACCAAGACCTTCCCTGATGTTTAGATTTACCAATATTCTCGCTACCTTCCTTTGTTTAGATTCTTCGAAGGTCATGTCCGCATCCAAGAAGTCTCCTAAAAAGTTCCCAATTTTTTTGAAATGATCGAAGGACCAAAGGTGGAAACGAAGTGTTGGTAGTCTTACCCATACCATGATTTTATCAAGTCATTATGTGCTTACGTCAAAGAGTGGGCTCCAGAGTTTGAGAAGAAGCAGGGAGTTGTTGATGCTCCCAGATTTCCCCAACACCCACTTGGAGTGCTCAGAGTTTTGGAAGGTGAAGCATAACGATTTCTATTTAACTCCACAAGCTCCGGTAGGTATCCAAGTTCATCCTTCCAAGCATTTTGCATCCAATCTCGAATTGTTCTAACCATAAATTTTTTTCCATTAAAACGTCCTACTATCGTTTTATTTTCCATGTGGGTTACCTGTCTGATCTCGACATCTTCTTCGAGTGTCAAGTTCCCAACCCTTCCTTTTGTTTTTAGGCTTTTCCTCTTAAGCATAGATCCTGTTTCCCTTGGTCGTGTGCCACCAAGTGTCATCCAGGTGTGCATGTGGCTTCCTTAAATGTTCTCTGGAGAAAGAGTTTTGGTCACATCCTCTGTCCTCATCAGGTTCTAACAAGGATGAAATGAAACCCTTGTTTGAGGGGAAGGGTATAGTGGCACCTTGACCCTTATCTGAGTGAACTGGAGAAGCCGCGTCTAGTCTGGTGGGAAGAAGGTCATGGGTAGGCTTAGAGGGAGAGTGGATTATTCCTCCTTAAATATAGTTAAACCAGTCTAAATCTCCTGCCTGATGCAGACTGAGGTGGTAAATACCGGTCGATGAATTCAAAATCCCCGATACCCAGGGTTCTGTGAAATAACCAAAAAGAAGGTCGTCGAGCAGAGGGGGTTGTGAAGCGGAAACTGGGGCAAACGGAGTAGGAAAGGGGTTGAGCATAAAAGAGACCCTAGTTCCCGCCAACTGTTCAATATAACCTCCACCTGTCAATACCTCAGGTGCCACGACATCCACCAAATCTGACTTCGTGTTGGCGCCAGAAGCCAACGCGAACATCGAGAGAGAATCATCCATTGTGAAAGCGTCAAGAATGTGCCAGGAAAATTCTACAGGGTAACGGGGCGGGAAAATGACAGACTGGAAGCTATAAAGGAGGGGTATAAAAACCTAACCGCAAGCTAGAGGTAAAAGATCCTTCGCAGACCGCAGTCCGATGCAGAAGTGACAATCCATAACCGCAGCCACCATTTTTTATATGAAGTTATATAAACTTATTTCAAAATTTAATATTAACTTCTTATCATTGTGTTTTTTGTTTTGTTTTAAGGTAATAAACTTATTATTATAATTAAACTTATTAAAACTTATTATTAAAGTTTTTATTAATTTTTTTTTAAATTAATCAAACAATACAAGCTCTTTTCTTAAAAAATATATTCTCAATCAAGAATTATATTCTCAACTAAAAAAATTATATGATCGATAATAAAGTTTAATTATTATTATTTTCATTTAAAATTACATTTTTATTATAATAATAATAAAATAATCATCCCATTTTTCATTTTTTTCAATATAATGTGTTATACACTACCAAAAATATATAATATGACAATTTAAAAAACGCTAAATAATAATTATTTACAATCTTTTATTAATAAAAATCAAAATAACAAATTTTAAATATGGCAAAAATTATATTTTAAATATTTTTAAAAATTACATTTAAAATAAAGTAAAAATATATATTTTAATTTTATTAAAGGGAAATTATTTTATGGAAGGATACACATCCATGATTACACATCACTGAAATAAATCGTTAATCGATACAAATATTTCATCTCATCAAGGCAAGTAAGATGTATCACATAGATGACTAAATAATCCTTTCTAATAGATGACCTAATCAAATATGAAGACTACTTTCATCTCATTAAGAGGAAAAAAAATAACAAGTAAAACTCTTGAGTACTACGGTGCATTATGTTTTATTAGTGAAAAGGAAAATAAGAATGGTGGGGTTATGCATGCTTTATTAGTGAAAAGGAAAATAAGAATGGTGGGGTTATGCAGAGCTAGTAGCGAGCAAACGAATTATTGAATATGATGAGATGAATTCTTTTAAAATTTTATAACTGTTTAGATTAGTTGTTGATGACGCTGCAATTGTGGTGGATTTCTCCCTAGTTTCCAGTTAATACGCTAATCTTTCCCATCTTAACCATGGTGGCAAAAAAGCTTAGCTGCCACTTGCGCAGGTTATAGCGCCCGAAGTTTGCATTGACCACATTTCCGGTGTTTGGATTTGTAAGCAGGGTTGCATCTGAGGTAAACAAACCATGGTTCCTTTTAAGGTCGTCGTAGTAGAGATTGTCGAGGGTGTTGGGCGTCATAATATCCATGGGGATGGTATTTTTAGCATTGTTAGGGCTTCCCTGCGGACACTGTGCCTTCAGTATCCTCGCATAATTATGATCAAGAGATGGATCCATCTAAAAAGTGTTGTTGAAGTTGTCGAGCCTACTCACGAATGAGAAGCAATGAGAGATGCCAATGGTGTGTGCTCCTGCATGCATGCATCCAACCATGAATTAACTTTACATATTACAATATTAATATTACAAGCCCAAGCCACTCCATGAATCTCATATAATAGCTCATAAATATATGGAATAGGGAATTTATGGGTTGTTAGATTCTTTGCAGTGAAAGCTGAGTCGAGTTGGATCGAATGGATAGCTAAAGTTGAAGGTCAAAGTGTTCAATCGGGAAAATTCAAAGTCAAATTGATCGACAACAAGTCAAAGAGGTCAACCGATAAGAGGTAGATAGGTGGTGGTCCTGTGGCAACCGACTAAAGACCAAATGAAGGTTGACTGGTAATTTGACTCGTAGTTGACTGTAAAAGAATCTTGATATTCTCGAGATTTGCAACCAATGATATATATGGATATGTAACCATTTGCGGGTGCCTTTCTTTAGGGTTTTTCCTATTGTAAATCCTATAAATAAGGTGTGTTGTAATACTATAAGGTTAATCTTTTGTTGTAGTAATGATATTCATGTTAATATTTAGCAGTAGGTTGTTGGTCATGCATATTTAAGTTGAATTGGCTACAAGGTTTTCCTTGTGTAAATAAAGAAGGTATGATGTTGTTTGTGTCTTAGTTGTGGACCAAGGTTAGATATGTAACCTTTTATTCTGAATGAATAAGACAACAAGAGAGAAAAACGCTCAAGGAATGATGGTTTTCCCATTTGGGTTTCCAGGGTAAAATCTCTATGTACCGTGAGTCTACTTTTCTATTTGTTTTCTAGCTTAAATATTTCTTCCTCTCTTCTATTAAGTTTAGCATGGAAGTATATTTCCCTAACATGTGGTATTAGAGATTGGTATAACAACCTTGTACCTAAGCTAAACCCTAGGTCTAGTAAGAGTCGTAAGTCATAGATCTTTAAAGTTGTGCTTAAAGAATGACAAGTAGCTCGAAAATAGAGATTGAAAAATTCAATGGCCAGAATTTTGAGCTTTGGAAGATTAAAATTGATTATCTCCTTATAGATCAAGAAAAATGGGCAACATTCTATCTAGGTACCATTCCAATAGGTATGTCGAAGGAAGAATGGGAGAAAATCGAGAGAAGCGAAAGGAGTACGATTCGACTTTGTCTTGTAGATTCAATGTTGTTGAATGTCTCAGGTGAATACTCGGCCAAGAAACTGAAGTATCAAGTATGAGTGAGTGAAGTTCGGCCAGTAAGAATTTAAATGTGTTTAATACCATAATAAGTCAGTTATATTATGTGGATATCAAAATCACGGAGGAGGATAAATGTATTAGCCTATTATGTTATTTGCTAGACTCTTGGGATAGCTTGGCCATGGCTATAGGGATTAATTCAATCACATTAGTGCTAGAAGACGTGGTTGCATCTCTACTATCAAAATAACTGAGAAGGAAGAACATGGAAGGATTGACCAAATATGCCCTAATGGTAAGAGGTCGATCGATTGACAGAGATAAAGTAAAATTCTCTGGTAGAAAGTCTAAGGGTATATCCAAATCCCTTGTTCAATCGACGAGAAGGTGTTGGAAATGTGGTAAATATGGGAATTATAAAAGGGACTACAAGTCGAAGGAAATGGAGGTCGATACAGGATTCAATGAGAAGCAATTGATTGAAACAAAGACAACTCCATATAAAGGAGACGATGTCTATCTCACATCAGCCAGTACACAGTCGGATCAATATGTTTGGTTGATTGACTCAAGATCATCCTATCATATGACACCACATAGAGAATGGTTCTGTAAATATGAATTATATGAAGGAGGATATGTGGTCTTGGGGGACCACTGGACAATCAAAATTATCAGACAAGCAAGAGTCTGACTGACACTACAGGATATGAAGAGTATATCCCTTCGAGGTGTGCTGCATATTCTAGGTTTGGAAGGAAACCTAATATCCGTCAACAATATGAGTGATGCAAGAGTGCACACTATATTTCAGACGGATACGTGCAAAATGGTCATTGGTGCGATGGTATTAATGAAAGGAGTTCGGATTGGAACCCTATACAAGTTATTAGGGAACGTTGAATCGACTAGATGAAACAACATTGTTGTTCATAAAGTTCACTCGACTTCGAATCAACTCAACTCGACTTAGGTTTCTTCAATTCAAACCGACTCAACAAGCCTTCATCAAGTCGACCTGACCATGCTACAACACGAGAGGATGGGACAAAATGGACAAAAAGGACTTCGCGCTATGCATAACAAAGGTATGGTTGAATATTTTCTTGAATGTAATTTAGAAGTCAACTTTTGTGAACATTGTATATGTGGAAAACAAAGTCGGGTGAGGTTCCCATCTGGAGCGACAAGGTCAAAGAGGATTCTAGAACTGGTCATAGTCATGTGTTTGGCCCTATTTCAGTGCCTTCACTTGGTGGATCCCTGTATTATGTCTCCTTTATAGATGGTTTTTTGAGGAAGACATGGATATATTTCCTGAGGAAGAAATCAGAGGTTTTCGAGAAATTCAAAGATTTTAAGTCTCTCGTGGAAAACTAGACAGATAAGAAGATTAAGGTGTTGAGGACTAACAATGGTGGTGAAGTCTGTGGAAAGTATTTTGAGTAGTTTTCCAAGTAGTGTGGCATAGCATGCCAAAATACCACACCATATACACCACGACAAGATTGAGTTGCTGAAAGAATGAACATAACATTGATGGACAAGGCAAGGAGCTTGCTCAATGGTGTTGGGATTGCACAAGAATTCTGGGCAGAGGTAGTTGACATTACAAAATATTTGGTGAATATGTCTCCTTCGTTAGCACTAGTCAACTCGACTCCACATGAGGTATGGTTTTGTAAGAATAATCCACTTTCACATCTCAAAGTATTTGGCTATGATGCATTTGTGCATATTCCCTTGGGCCCTCTTGTCATTCTACTTAACTTGGAAACCATGTTGGGTCCTCTTGTCATTCTACTTAACTTAGAAACCCTAAGTTGTTTGTTGCATTTAATCCAACGCGCCAAGCAAAGGAAAAAAAAAAAACATGTGCCAATGTTGCATTATGCTACTCATTGTAACCATAGTATTTTAACTTAAGACCATATATGTGAACTAATTATAATTCAAATTATTTTGGGCTTATGCACATAACTCAACTACTACATTGGTTAATTGTAATTTTTCTAAGAGAAGACAAGATGAGTGGGCCTTACTAAGGGTGGAAGAGAAATGCTAATAAGGGAAGAAAATATATCTAAACACAATGCTACAAACATGAAATTATCTCACTTTGACATGTTGTTTTTACTCCAGGAGAGAATAATCAAGAAAGCATTTTCAAAATTGATTTGATTGTAGTGGTAGGTGATTCTCCAATATAATTTATGGAGCTTACAAGACTATAGTGGGAGAGGAAGATAGAAGGAATATAGGAATGGGGGATAAAATAGATGAAAGGGAAGAGGAGGCGGAGGGAGAGGGATAAAAATAAAAAGATGAGGGGGAAAGAAAAAGAGAAATAGGGGGAGAAGGGAAAAGAAAAAGAGGAGTGGAAGAGGGAAAGAGGAAGAGGGAGAAGGATTGGAAGGAAAGGGAGAGGGGGAGGGAGAGTAAGAGAATAATATAGGAAGAGTAGGGAGAAGAGGGATGGAGGAAAGAAGGAGAATGGGATGAAGAGGGAGGGAAAAAGAAGGAGAATGGGATGAAGATGCAAGAGAGAGAGAGATAGAGAGAGAAAGAGAGAGAGAGAGAGAATAATATGGAGAGAATGAGAGGGAGGGGAAGAGAAGAGGAAGAACAAGGGGAGTAAGGAAAACTCAAAACCCATCTCCAAAACCCAAATCCCATCTAACATCTCCAAAATTGAATTCCCATTTTTTTTTAAATCCACAAATTAAAAAAACAATGCAGGAAATGAAGAAAAACCCATCTCCCATCTCCAAAACCCAAATACCATTTTGTTTTAAATCAACAAATTAAAAAAAAAATGGAGGAATATGAAGAAAACCCCATCTCCCATATCCAAAACCCAAATCCCATCTTCAAAATCCAATTTTCATTTTGTTTTCAATCTACAATTTTGTTTAAAAATGGGGGAAAATGACAAAGACCTTACATTTGAATCCAAGAGATTCAATGATTCCCCACAAATATCCCATTCGTGTTGAGTGTCCCCAAAAATCACTTTCAACTCCAAGAAGCTTTTTCCTACACCCTCATTTGAAAATTAAATGAGGGAGACCCTTGTTTTAGTTTATATTAGAAATGCATATCGAGAGAGATCTAAATTTTGAATTTGCATTGATTTATTTTATGTCAAATTTATCTGGCATTGTAAGTGTCTTGATTGTGTTGGCATGGACATAAATCATGCATCTTCATGCATCTTACCTACATCATGATCTCATTTTTATTCCTACGTTAATTGTATCAATGTTATGACAAAAGTAACATCCTATTAATGTTGTGTTGGCATGGAGATAAAGCATGCATCTTCATGCATCTTACCTACATCATGATCTCATTTTCATTCCTGCATTAATTGTATCAATGTTATGACAAAAGTCACTGTAATTTTCTTGACTTGGCTAGTCTAGGAAATGTTGCTAATGTGTGTGTAGGATTAATTGTTTACAGCATATAAATGGTCATACAAATAAAAAATGCGACAAAGGACTGCAAAGTTTATATTATGATATCTCTGTGGATTACGAAATGGCCAAATGCGACTGAATAAACTGACAATACTCGACTAGATCAACAGACAAAGGATATTAGCCAGAATACAGATAAGAAACTAAAATATAATACCCAGAATATGGGAGCACTGCGGAATCTATGGATGCGCTGGGACTATGGCAGCTCTGACGGTAACTGCTGGAAGTTTGGAAAGTTTTCCCTGGGAGCTGTACTTCTCAGAATGGCCTAGAAACTGTCCCAAATGATGCGCCCTTCTCTATTCCTCGGTACTAGTAACTGTCGGACCCTTCTACCAGTGATTTTGGACCCCAGATGGATCCCCCTAGGGGAATGCGCCCCTCTTTCTCTGGAAAATACGTCCTAGTGATTCCAGTGTCGGAATCAGACGAGATGTGTCTCAAAATGGTCGCCTTGGTCTATTGGGAAATGGGTCGTAAGGTTTTCCCTGAATATGGCTTGATGCTCATTCTGGAACCCCAAATGTATCCGCCAAAAGTGTCGCACGTCCAAGTCTGGAAAATGTGCCCCAGTTGATTCCTCCGTCGAAATATGATGAGGAACCAGGAAAAATATGCACCTTGCCTTCCTCTCAAATGGGTCGGCGGGAAATCTCAGATTCTCCCTCGATGGGATAAGTCGACTAAAAACCCTCTCAGAAGATGCGCCCTCACTTTGGATGAATGTGCCCTTGCTACTGAACATTGTGTAACTACTACTGAAGAATGATGGAAGACATGAATGATCTCCCCGGTGACTAGGGTGTGTCTCTCAACACCGAAATCATCCAACTGGTGTCTTCCTCCTGGAATCCACTGAACTATCTATCTTGAGATGCACCTCTTCTCCTCAATGACAAGTCATAATCTACATAATAATGAATTAGGTCACTGACCCTTCCTTTATAGCTTTCCAAAACCCTAAATCATGCTGAAACTCTAATTCACTGTTGACTTCCAAAACCCTAAGTCACTATTGAAACCCTAATTCACTATTGACTTCTATTTTTAGCTCATAGTGACTTAAAAGTGCTTTTAACCCTTTTTATCTCAATGTCACTTTCTGAATATAACACCTGTGAATGGAGTGGCCTCTAGTAACCCTGTTTTCCCCTCTTTGGCCCTGGCTATAGTCTAACATGGCGGTTTAGACCATTAAGCCTCCTCTCTGGAGCTCCTATTTGGAAAGGGACATTACAGTACTCCCTTCCTGAAATTGCTTGTCCTCAAGCAATACTAGTCCAGGGTGTTGCAACACCTGCTCGCTCTCCCAAGTAGTGTCTTCTACTGGAAGCCCTATCCATCTGATCAAACATTCTCTGATGACCCTTTTCCTCAGTTTTCGCTCCCGGAACTCCAAAACCTCCTCCATAACTAATTCCAATTGTCCCTCCTCATCTAACGGGGGAAGCTCCTCTGATGTGCTAATGAATTGTCCCACTGCCCTTTTTAGGCAAGACACGTGGAACACGTTATGAATCTTGCTCCCCTTTGGAAGCTCTAGCTCATAATAAACCTCGCCTACTCGACACATGATCCTGTAAGGACCATAAAATCTGGGCTTGAGCTTCTCGGCCCCACTCTTCTTTAGATATGACTTTCTATAGGGTTGGAGTCTCAAGAAAACCAAATATCCAACCTCA
The DNA here is from genome assembly GCA_010110895.2 of Picea sitchensis. Classification (NCBI taxonomy): domain Eukaryota; kingdom Viridiplantae; phylum Streptophyta; class Pinopsida; order Pinales; family Pinaceae; genus Picea; species Picea sitchensis. Next base: position 31,799 of record SNQJ01S0041750.1, read on the forward strand.
AAGATGCGCTCTATCTTGTGCCTATTTGCACTTATCTTCTGTCGGTTTTGCGTCATCTGCAGGTTCTCTTTCAACAACTTGAGAATATCCTGACTCTCTATGATCCAATATTTGGCCTTGGGAGCTCTGTTATCCCCGAAGACCAAGTCTACCAAAGTGGGAGCATCATATCTATAAAATGCTCAGAAGGGTGTCGTACCAATGGACATGTGGAAGGTGGTGTTGTAGCAATGTTCTCCTAAATGTAACCACTTTACCCACATTCTCTGTTGTCCTCCTACATAGTTCCTCAAACACCCTTCAACCCACTTGTTGACAATCTCGGTCTACACATCTATCTGAGGGTGATAGC
>SNQJ01S0041750.1:40287-51252 GCA_010110895.2 Picea sitchensis
AATTATTTTGATAATAAATTTTAAATATCATTTTTTCATTTAAAATTATAATTTTATTATTATAATAAAAATAATCAATTCATTTTTTTTTATAATAGATTATACATTATATAATAATTTTAAGTGAATCAAATAATAATCATTCATAAATTTATATATAAAAAAATAACATTATATAAAATAAATTCAACTTTATCTGGAAATCCCCGGGGGGGGGTTTCGATAGCTCTAGTCAGGGGCATCCCTCTTACTATGGAGTCGGGGTGGTTATGTTCCTTACTCCGACACAATATCTTCTCATTCAATACATCTCGGTTCATGGCACCAACACAAAGGTCGAGCTTTCGACGCTTTGGGCCTTACTCCATTTTTCTAGAATGAAAAAAGTTACCAAAATCCAGGTGATCGATGGTGGAGGAAGTAGATGGAAGCGGCTAAGAGAAGAAATAGGGAACTACACAGTGAAATTGCAAAAGAAGGAAGTAGTCAGGAAAAGATGGAAGATTTGTAGAAACTGGAAGAGAGGAGAGTTGGCTTGCTTGTGGTTACAGGGAAAGGGAATTAGTGTTGAAGGTAGCGTAGTATGAGGAAGCTAGGGTGCAGGCATATCGACGGAGTATGAAGAACATGGATTAGAAGTACAGAAAGTGGATTCATCCATTCAAACTGAACATATAGATCACATCTCTAAGACTGTTGTGGAAAACGTGGAGCCTCCAATCGTAGAATAAAATGAACGTAACGTGCAATTGGATTTGGAAGAAGAATCTCCAGGCACATGAAGGATTCCAGAACATCACCCGACTCGGCTAGACCCTACCAATCGATAGAAAGAAATGGCATGCTTCTCCTTCGTGCTGGAACCAAACGGAAACATGCGGGGTATAGAACGGGGATATTCAGGCAAGCATCAGTGCTCCATCGGCCTCATTTTCCGGGATGAGTCTCAGTGGGGTGGATGGCTAAAGAACAAGTTTGGTTGGACATCAACAAACAATATCTAGCCTACTATTATGCAACAAGCATCATGGTTGGACATCAACCAACAATATTCAGCCTACTATGCAACATTGAATGTTGTGTCAAGTGGATTGTAGATCTTACTATCTTAATTGCCTTTAAATAAGATTGTCTAATCCACCTATTATAGTATTATTGGATGTTATATCATAGTATTATTGAATGTTATAGCAAGTTAAATATTAATGATTGTTGGTTGAACATTACACTGTTTTTAGGATGATAAGTACATAGCATAGTCATAATTTATCACTGATAAACTCTGAAAGGCTATAATAGCTAATGTAACATCTTGGTCTCCACCAGGGGCTGCACAGGTAGAGGAATGTCTTTCTATGCCTTTGATATTTATGGAAACCCAAAAAGACGAAGACGGAGAAGACAAGAGCTTGATATCTCTTCGGAGCTTGATATCGCGTCTGTAATCTGGGCTGGGGATGAAACGCTCCACAGAATCACCCACTTCAAAGCTGGTTAGTCCGTTGTTCTGTATTTGTTGCACTCCAGGTGGTTGTAAATCTTTAGAATGGTTCATCGACAACCACCACATGGGTTCTTTCTACAGCTTCGAACCACCTTTCTTTAGCGCTTCAATTTTCAGCTTTTGCCCAGAGCCAACCCAGGTGTTGTTGTATCTAGCCCAGGTGTTGTTGCTCCAATCTATAAGACACATCGCTAATGCAGAAAATGAAACGCTTAGTTGGGTTGGCCATCCAATATGAAACACATCGACAACTAATAATTCAAATGTGGTAATACCAAATATTAATTATTTGAATGTGGCAATCATATGGTGCTACAATAATTTCTCAATATGATTAGGTAAATGTTAAAAAGTAAACAATTCAAATGTGGTAATACCAAATATTAATTATTTGAACGTGGCAATCATATGGTGCTACAGTAATTTCTCAATATGATTAGGTAAATGTTAAAAAGTAACAGATTAGAATTTTAGATTAAAAAATGATTAATTGTGTCCATCTCCAATAGGTATAAGTCTTTAGACTTAATGATAACACCTTCATGTTCTTGAAATCAACTTATCAAATTCAATTATTTTTTACCATTTTTTTTTTTGGATAATCTAAATGTTTAATTGTGATCTTAAAATTAAATTAGATGATTATTATTATTATTTATAAATTTTAATTAATAAAAATCAAAATAAAATATGAAAAAAATATATTTTAAATTTTGTTTATAAATACCGATTTAAAATAAATTTAAAATTTTTATTTTAATATAAAATTATTTTTTGGAAAGATATACATCCATTAATGCAAAATCGTTAATCGATACAAAGATTTCATCTCATCCTCAGACAAAGATACAAAGTCAAACATATTATCTACGAATTTGTCTTCTTAAGTAGAAGATGCTTTCCAATCTAGATTTAGATAGAACGTGTTCACGACATATTATTTTCTACAACTGCACTACAATTGGAAAGATACAACGTGGGAAGCTCATTTGATTATGATTTTATCAACTTGCACTTTATATATTTTTGTTCAAAGGTCAATCAGTGCATGACAATAAATGCTAAACGCTTTACACTAGATTTTCAAGTATTATATCTGAGCTAAAATCATGACAGGTCAATATTCTAATTTATTGGTGTGTTAGCACCAGAAGTCGCCTCTCTGGATTGTTGCAGAGGTAATCCTGATACCCATCAGAGTTTGTGTTACAGGTGGATGTTGGTTTAAATGGGTGGAGGTCAATGGACAAAACTCAGCACTAGAATGATGTTACAACAGATAACTAGACAAGAAATGCATAGGGAAGTGAGGGCCATATTAACTTCAGTCAGTGGATTGAGTTTAAAAGCGAGCAGAGGGAAGGCTTGGTGAGAAAACGAGAACAAGACTGCTATGGGTATCCGGTCGTCCAGCAGCTTGAAAGAAGATAAACTCAGGCTCAATGATGCTTTCGACCCGAGTTTCAAACACTTAAATGTGCCCAAATGACACAGTTCCAACAATGCGATGACCAAACCTCCACCACCATGCAACTACAACAACTCGACTGGATCTTCCAATTCTGAGCTATTCAGTGCGAGAGGGAACAAGACAACATAGGAAATTGAGTAAAACTGATCATGATACTGCTATGATCAAACCTCCATCATAACAACATAACAATCCTCGACTGGATCCTCCAATTCTGAGTGTTTTGACACAAGATTTACAGAGATGTGAAATGAAACTGACTTCTATTAACTGAAAGTCTCAAATCGACTACACAACCAGACACAACTCTGGTGTTAAAACATATTACAAAAATGGGAGCTCTGCTCAACCAAAGACCCTTTACCAAATGACAGAACTCCATACATATACTCAGAAATTTTGTAATCAACAGCAGAGGCGTGCTCTAGTTTCCATGGCGCAACATCTTCTCAGTCAGACTGTGCGTGCTTTCCTCTGTCATACGCGAGCTTAACTCAACATGGGCTTTGCAAGGAAATCCATCATCGTGGAAAATTCGGACTGACAGTCTACCTCCAAAGCCAGGTCCTCCATGCCTTTCATTTATGGGGCGAGGTGAGGTTTCAACCACCTCACCCCGCTTTCATTGATTGCTTCATTGGGATCAGAACGAGGCTGAGTCGCCTTGGCACCTGAAAATATGGAAACCTTCTTTCTGCAGCTAACACCGGCATTTTGGCCCTTTGTGCAGCTCTTTTCGTTGTCCCACGCAATCGTGGGCTGTGACCTCGCACTTATCCCCTATAAAATTTTAGTGTTTCGCAGCTCGGGAGTTTTCACTCCCCTTGACTTCAAATCTCCCGGTACGTGAACTCGCGAAATGGCTAGTATGCATCAACGGCTTGATCCGCTTTAAAGTTGATGGTCAGGATGCTTCCTCAAAGGCCTTAAGTCGCCAACCCTACGTGTTGAGTGCTAACCTTTCTTCTTGGACTCGCTCATCATAAGACCACGGGCTATAACCATGGGCCCCAATTTCCCAAGGTGTTTCGGGACTTCATTTATCTAGAGTTCCCACACTCCTGAATTCATATTTCCAGATCCGCGAAACTATGAAATGGCCTGACTCAGATTGACGGTCGGATCTGCTATGCATCCGACGGCTGAGGTTCCTCGTGATGGGCGCTTTCCTCTTGGCACCGCCTTCCATGTGACCATGGGATATGACCCTGCACTCAGCTCCTATGAAATTTTAGGATTTCGCACTTCGGGGATATGATGCGCTTCTTCTTGTCAAACCTCTGATTCGCGAAATCGTGATTTCGACATTTCGGACCTCGGGAAATCGAGACTTTGGCATTTTGGACCTCGAGAAATTGGGGTTTCGAAAGATAGCTCCCTTCTAAACTCCTGATTCGCGAAATCACGACTTCGTTGATGTGACACCATGTGTCCCTCTGATTTGAATGGTCCAGATTAATTTTGCAATTTCGTACTATGCGAAAATTGCTTGTAGCTCACTTCAAAACCCTTGAACCCTGATTCCGCGAAATCGCTTATCTACTGCCACCTGTCCCCACAGGATCGAACGACTCATGCTCTCTTCGGGGTTTTTCCCCGGCGCTATACTCTGCGTAACTCCTAGACTCTGAACACCTGTGAACCGTCGATCTGAACTGCATGATGGGATCTTTGTCATTGAAAAATAAACCTGCCTGCTTGCTTGATTCAAGTCTGGACTGAGTTCGCTCGAGTGTTGTGCTTTGCACTCATGGCTGGGACCTTGGATAAATTTCATATGGTGCGTTTTTAAACCTCTTTTCTCGCATTTGGTCACCCAATGGCCAAATTCAAAGGAAAAGCATCCCCCTGTAAGAATAAGTGCTAACATTAGGCTCCATGGGGGATAGAGTCCTCCCTGTGAGTCTCTAAGAGCTCCTTTTGCAATTCCAATCGCCTTTTGTTGGGCTATGGAGTCAAGCTCAAAAACACATTGCTGAAACTACAGGTCGAAAGTAAAAACAAAAATAAACTCACATGCTCAAAGGAGCTTATTTATGTATAGTCATAAACTAATAAATCTTTACATGGTGCTAGGTGAAATAAAATTTCCACCATAGCCATTCAAGTAACTTCCTAACCGGAAGCTCCTTCAATCTGTCAGTGATTGGTAACAAATGATGTAACCGTGACAGCATAACGGTTAAATATTTAAACTTCTCTCCAAGGGATGAAGTTGAGATAAAATTGGGCGGCTCAAAGATATGAAGGAAATTCCACTCCATGTAATCGTTGACCGGTTCATAAAATGAGTGGAAAAATCTGTGAAATTTGTAGCAGAAAGCCTGCTCTCCTCCACAACGACTCATACAGGGTTGAATATCACTAGTAAGCATAGGTGGATGAAAAGATGATGCGGGATGACTGGTCTCAGGCGATGGATGCTCACTTACATGCTCTGGACAGGAGATAAATTGCCCCTTCTTTAGCTCCTTTGGTTCTTCCGGTTCTTCTTATTGGCTCTCCCAAGGGTCAGGATCATAATCATCATAAACATGACCCGTGGGAAAACTCTGCTCTTCATCTTGCTTCTTAGTGTCTTCGGTAGGTCCAGGCAGGATGATTTCCTCAATATAATCTTGATTAATAAATAGAGGATAAGGCCCAACAGTTTGTTCTTGGAAATCCTGCACATCCAGCTCAGAACTTGATTCGTAACTGTCATATACAAGTTGGTCACTTCTCTGGTCGGTGAACTGTGATGTGGGGCTCTGTTGTTCTTCGTCTGAATAGTCCTCAAAGCTAGGGACAATAAGACAAAGTGGAATGATCTCCCGATCCTTCTTTTCAGTCCCAAATGTAAACACATCATGGGAAATCTCGTGAAGAAAAAGAGAAGAATCCTCCTCCACAATGGCTCGTTCCTTTAAAATCGAGACAACAGGATTATGAGGGGCAGAAACTAATGTCTCTACCACCATGGAATCTTGAATACTACCCTCATCAGTAGGGTCGCCAAGAACAACAGCTTCAAGAACTGGAAAATCCTCTGTATTTTCTTAAAAAAGGCTGCAATCATGATCTGCCTTCAACTCTTCTATCTCCGCAGAGAGATATTCTACCATCTTTGTCAACTCACCTAGAGAATCCTCGTCTTCATGGTCCTCATCCTCGCAGCTTTCATAAGACACAACCACATCTTGATCATGGCCTTCATATTCCTCACAACAATTATGATAGATTAACTCAGAGGAATAATGCCTTTGACAGTGCTTATTGAAGGCTGCATGAAACTCTATCAGGGAGGAGATGCTAGCAGGGGGTAAAGAATGATACCATTCACGAGCATCCCATGCTAATGAGAGCATGAACATTTTTAATAACACATCCTCGTGATGTATATCCCATTGATGCATGAGTTCATGAAACTCATGGAGATGCTGAGCAGGGTTGTCCTCTACATGCCCTCTAAATATGGGCAAATAATCACCCCATTCATCCACAGTAGGGACAACATTAGGAAAACCAGGAACAACAAAAAAATTAAAAGGAGAAAACCTCTGAGCCAGGATTTTGTCCATTTTGAACCAGTGGAGTCGCCAAACGATCCCTCAACCATGGAGTCGCCAGGTGAATGATATGTAGAATGAGTGCGTCTAGCCTTCATTCAGCATCAAAGGTCAGATCTGATCATTTTGTTCTCTCAAGGGATACCTGGTGTATCGGAAGAAGTAACACTCAAACAGAAAAACCGAGACAGTAGAATCGCCTCAGTGGAGTCGTCAGGTGCACAGTTGCAATCTTTGAAGTACTAAGTTCTGATGCACCTTCATAACTAGTAAACGTTGTCGTTCTACCCCGGGAAAATCTTCAATTTCTTCTCCGGCAATGACACCAGAAGTCACCTCTGGATTGTTGCAGAGGTAAGCCTAATACCCATCAGAGTTTATGTCACAGGTGGATGTTGGTTTAAATGGGTGGAGGTCAATGGACAAAACTCAACACTAGAATGATGTTACAACACAGAATTTGACAAGAAATGCATAGGGAAGAGAGGGCCATATTAACTTCAGTCAGTAGTTTGAGTTTAAAAGCGAGCAGAGGGAAGACTTGGTGAGAAAACGAGAACAAGACTGCTATGGGCATCCGACCTTCCAACAACTTGAAAGAAGATAAACTCGGGCTCGATGATGCTTTCGAGCCCAAGTTTCAGACATTGAAATGTGCCCAAATGACACAGTTCCAACAACACGATGATCAAACCTCCATCACCGTGCAGCTACAACAACTCGACTGGATCTTCCAATTTCGAGCTATTCAGTGTAAGAAGGAACAAGACAACATAGGAAACTAAGTAAAACTGATCACGATACTGCTATGATCAAACCTCCATCACAACATAAAAACAATCCTCGACTGGATCCTCCAATTCCGAGTGTTTTGACACAAGATTTACAGAGATGTGAAAGGAAACTGACTTCTATTAACTGAAAGTCTCAAATCGACTACAAAACTAGACACATCTCTGGTGTTAAACAATATTACAAAAATGGGAGCTCTGCTCAACAAAAGACCCTTTACCAAATGACAGAACTCCATACATATACTCAGAAATTTCGTAATCAACAACAGAGGTGTGCTCGTTTTTCCATGGCGCAACGTCTTCTCAGTCAGACTGTGTGTGCTTTCCTCTGTCAGACGCGAGCTTAACTCAACATGGGCTTTGCAGGGAAATCCATCCTCGTGGAAAATTTGGACTGACAGTCTGCCTCCACAGCCAGATCCTCCATGCCTTTCATTTATGGGGCGAGGTGAGGTTTCAACCACCCAACCTCGCTTTCATTGACTGCTTCATTGGGATCAGAACGAGGTTGAGTCACCTTGGCACCTAAAAATATGGCAGCCTTCTTTCTGCCACTAACACCGAGGTTTTGGCCCTTTTCGCAGCTCTTTCCATTGTCTCACGCGATCGCGGGCTGTGACCTCGCGCCTATCTCCTATAGAATTTTGGGATTTCGCAGAATGGGAGTTTTCACTCCCCTTGACTTCAAATCTCCTAGTACGTGAACTCGTGAAACGACCAATATGCATCAATGACTGGATCCGCTTTAAAATTCATGGCCAGGATGCTTCCTCGAAGGCATCAAGTCGTCAGCCCTACACGTTGAGTGCTAACCTTTCTTCTTGGATTTTCTCATCATAAGACCACGGGCTATAACCATGGGCCCCAATTTCCCAAGGCGTTTCGGGACTTCGTTTATCGGGAGTTCCCACACTCCTGACTTCAGATTTCTTGATCCACGAAACTGCGAAATGGCCTAACTCAGATTGACGAACGAATCTGCTATGCATCTAACAGCTAAGGCTCCTCGCGATGGGCGCTTTCCTCTTGGTACCGCCTTCCACGTGACCACAGGCTGTGACCTTGTGCTCATCTCCTATGAAATTCCATGATTTCGCGCTTTGGGGAAACGGGGCGCTGCGTCTTGTCAAACCTACGATTTGTGAAATTGCGATTTTGGGATTTTGGACCTCGAGAATTTGGGACTTCGACATTTTGTACCTTGGGAAATCGGGGTTTCGAAAGATAGCTCCCTTCGAAACTCCCCATTCGTGAAATCATGACTTCGTTGATCTGACACCACGTGTCCCTCTGATTTGAATGGTCTAGATTAATTTTGAAATTTCGTACTTCACGAAAATTGATTGTAGCTCACTTCAAAATCCCCAAACCCCGATTCCACGAAATCACTTATCTGTTTCCACATGTCCCCACGGGATCAGACGACTCATGCTCTCTTCGGAGTTTTTCTCCGGCGTTATACTCTGTGTAACTCCTGAACTCTAAACACCTGCGAACCGCCGATCTAAACTGCATGATGGGATCTTTGTCATTGAAAAATAAACCCTCCCTCTTGCTTGATTCAAGTTTGGACTGAGCTTGCTCGAGTGTTGTGCTTTGCACTCATGGCTGTGACCTTGGATAAATTGCATATGGTGGGTTTTTAAACCCCTTTTCTCGCATTTGGTCACCCAATGGCCAACTTCAAAGGAAAAAAATACCCCTGCAAGAATAAGACCTAACATTAGGCTCCATGGGGGATAGAATCCTCCCTGCAAGGCTCTAAGATCTCATTTTGCAGTTCCAGTCACCTTTTGTTGGGCTATGGAATCAAGCTCAAAAACACACTGCTGAAAATACAAGACGAAAGTAAAAACAAAAATAAACACACATGCTCGAAGGAGCTTATTTATGTACAGTCCTAAACTAATAAATCTTTACTGATAAATCTTTGTTCCTACCATACATTGTTCCTCTGGTTCTTAAAGGAAGCTTACAACTCTTGATAAGATGTCCATACTGGTGACACCTTCTACACCTGCATGGTATATTCTCATAGTCCAGTTTTTTAATATAGTTGTATCCTCCCCAGCTGAGATCAATATCTTCACCAAGACCTTCCCTGATGTTTAGATTTACCAATATTCTCGCTACCTTCCTTTTTTTAGATTCTTCGAAGGTCATGTCCGCATCCAAGAAGTCTCCTAAAAAGTTCCCATTTTTTTTGAAATGATCGAAGGACCAAAGGTGGAAAGGAAGTGTTGGTAGTCTTACCCATACCGGGATTTTATCAAGTCATTATGTTCTTACGTCAAAGAGCAGGCTCCAGGGTTTGAGAAGAAGCGCGGAGTTGTTGATGCTCCAGGATTTACCCAGCACCCACTTGGAGTGCTTAGAGTTTTGGAAGGTGAAGCATACCAATTTCTATTTAACTCCACAAGCTCTGGTAGGTATCCAAGTTCATCCTTCCAAGCATTTTGCATCTAATCTCGAATTGTTCTAACCGCAAAATTTTTTCCATTAAAACGTCCTACTATCATTTTATTTTCCATTTGGGTTACCTGTCTGATCTCGACGTCTTCTCTAAGTGCCAAGTTCCCAACCCTTCCTTTTTTTTTTAGGCTTTTCCTCTTAAGCCTAGATCCTGCTTCCCTTGGTCGTGTGCCACCAAGTGTCGTCCGGGTGTGCATGTGGCTTCCTTAAATGTTCTTTGGAGAAAGAGTTCTGGTCACATCCTCTGTTCTCATTAGGTTCTAACAAGGCTGAAATGAAACCCTTGTTTGAGGGGAAGGGTATAGTGGCACCTTGCCCCTTATCTTAGTGAACTGGAGAAGCTGCATCTAGTCTGGTGGGAAGAAGATCATGGGTAGGCTCGGAGGGAGAGTGGATTATTCCTCCTTAAATATAGTTAAACCAGTCTAAATCTGCTACCTGATGCAGACTGAGAGGTGGTAAAATACCGGTCGATGAATTCGAAAGCCCCGGCACCCAGGGTTCTATGAAATAACCAAAAAGTAGGTCATCGAACAGAGGGGGCTGTGAAGCGGAAACTGGGTCAAACGAAGTAGGAAAGGGGTTGAGCATAGAAGAGACCCCAGCTCCCGCCAACTGTTCAATATAACCTCCACCTGTCAATACCTCAGGTGCCACGACATCCACCAAATCTGACTTCCTGTTGGCGCCAGAAGCCAACGCGGAGATCGAGAGAGAATCATCCATTGTGAGAGGATCAAGAATGTGCCAGGAAAATTCTATAGGGTAACGGGGCGGGAAAATGACAGACTGGAAGCTATAAAGGAGGGGGATAAAAACCTAACCGCAAGCTAGAGGTAAAAGATCCTTTGCAAACCGTAGCCTGATGCATAAGTGACGCTCCATAACCGCAGACCACCATTTTTTACATGAAGTTATATAAACTTGTTTCAAAATTTAATATTAACTTCTTATCATTGTGTTTTTTTGTTTTGTTTTAAGGTAATAAAACTTATTATTATAATAAAACTTATTAAAACTTATTATTAAAATTTTTATTAACTTTTTTTTTTTAATTAATCAAACAATACAAGCTATTTGCTTAAAAAAGTATATTCTCAATCAAGAATTATATTCTCAACTAAAAAAATTATATGATCGATAATAAAGTTTAATTATTATTATTTTCATTTAAAA
>SNQJ01S0041751.1:0-17794 GCA_010110895.2 Picea sitchensis
GCGAAATCCCGAAGTGACATGGTGTGTGGGACCGTGATCGCCGGTGGAATATAGGTGGAAGCATATCGGGATTCGGGGTTCGGGGATTCACCGTGTAAGTGAATCATGACACTTCATGCGCCAATTTCCCGATAGGGTAATCTCCGATAAAGCGAAGTGTTGACCCATTGACCATTGGGGATCGGGGTTTTGTTGTGTATGTAAATTGTGTTCGCGTGAATCGCGAACTCCCGAGTCGCGATATCCCGATATAGAACCGGGGATTGGCATTTCGCTAATGCGAAGTTTAGGGAGATTTCCCATGTATGGGAGATTAATCCCAAAATTTAAAAATTAGGGTAGTGGGTGTGTTACAAAAATCCTCAAGAGAAGGCATCTTCCAGGTGGCTCCAGAGGAAAATATGATAGTATGGAATGTGGATACAAATACAGAGAATTCAGGACCAATCTTGGAGAGAATTGTTGGCATAGGGGCAGACCTAGAGTTCAACGCTTCAACAACACACCAACAAAACCCTAACTACTGGCCCTTTTGGAAACTCCTGCGAAGCAGATGAAGTCTCACCTGAGATAGAGGCAGGGGGGTTGTAGGAATCAAGTGTATACAACCTAGATGGGACATAGATATGTGATCACAATACTTAACAAAGCACTTAGCAGTTAACACATTAGATCTTACCGTTATTCACATCACAAGTTAAAATCCCTAATTACATAGCAGTGCAGTATTCAACAAATCTAACTATATCTAACCATTTAGCACATAGCATCAAACAGATCTATCATTCATTCATGTTAGTTCTCTAAACAACTAAAGTCTCTGGGTCACAGGTCTCCCAAGTTGAAGTCACTGATATTTGGCGTCATAATATGTCCTAATTGCAGTCCAACTATGTGTATCCCCTTTGGGAGGTACGCAGTAATCAGTGTATAGTCGAAGTCCCTCGGGACGTTATCACAACTAACCGAGCTAGCCAGAGGTGGGATATAGTCGGGAAGGATTGATGGGATGAGCTTCACATTTTCCAAGTCATCATGATGCTTGCTTTGTTTCTCTGTCGTAGTTCGGGATGGCCTAGATCGACGTGCATTCGATGGGAAGGCTTGCAATCCTCTCGTCAATGAGGCATGTACTCCTGCAGACAGGACCTTCTTATCCATGAGGTCTATTAGTATCTCTTCGATATATTTCTCTACTGCGCTAAGGTCTCTCGACATGCATGCTCGTGATCAAATGTCTGAAATAGGTGGACAAACTCTCAAGGTAAGCAGAACGGGTAGGGGGGTCTCAATAAGCACTACATGAAAAAAATTAGTTCTCTATGGGCTCGGATAATCACAATTCATGAAAGTGTCCTTGGTCCAACACTCGACGGGATAAATAGACAATGTCATAACAGACTCCTCCAACGGGCAGGAATGCCTCAATCAATACAAATCTATCCGTTATGGCATGGTCCCAATGGTCCAATGGCGATCTTCCCGACAATAACTGTGTTTCTAGTTGTTCTGGAGATCATTCTAACGATCGAGATGCCTTCAATGTTCATATTGATTCATCGTGGTGAAGTGCCAGTCAGTTTTGTTATGCTATTCTAGTGAGGTACAAGTTCTATAATCCTTCCTTCTGTGAAGTCCTCTCTGGAACATTCTACAATTTTTCTATCTTTTCTTTCTTCTTACTGAGATTTCTTGCTTTCTTCCCTGTGATCGGTGTCTCTGGATTCCTCTTGCCACTATTGTTCTTATATTTTCTTAGCATAATAACTTCGCACTGTTGAGGATCTTTCATAGGGTTTGAGGGTAATACTTTTTCTTTTACTGATTCTGGAGTAGGTGCTCTACTCTCCTACTTGTGTTCTTTCAACTTCGATAGCTAAGTCTTTGGACCTCAGTTGCTTCGACTTGTCCTCTTGTTCTTTTATTAAGCGCGTTATTTTCTTAGCCATGAAATCCCTGGATTCTTTCTTTTTTTGTTTTATATATTCCTCTTCTTCTCTCCTTCGGATCTGATCTTTCTCGATCCAAGTCTTTCCTAACAAAAGTGAAAAAGGAGCATTTTTCTCAACAAACTTAATGACCTCGAATTCTTGTTTTTTCGATGGTCCATGAGCACTCATGGGTACATAAGTAAGTCTTCCACATAAGGTTATCATATTCCCTTTAAACAATCTTATTCCTCCCAATGAAGGAATCATAACAGGCTTTCCCAAATTTTCCCAATTACTTTCTGGCATAATGTTCACCTGTGTTTCTGCATCCAATACACAGTCTATGTCGAAGTTTCCTATTCGTGTTTATATGCACTCTTTTTCTTTTAAGATCTCTGATAAACTAATGTCTCTGTGATCATTCAGTGTTTTTTTCATATGTAATAATATAGCCTCATATTCTTTCTATTTCTTTGGCATATTCTTTGTCGCTTGACCTTCCTCATTGTTTGTTTGTCTCATGTTCATCTTTTCAACTTTAGCAATCATTCTAGGGAAATCTAAAACTTCATATCCAGTAGCCTTAAAACAAAGTCAAACGGGACCTCTACCAAGGCATTCCTTAGCAAGATGTCACAGTCTTCTACAACTATAACAAAGAGTCAATCCTCTCTTTCTCTTGAACAATCCCCAACATTTCCTGTACTACGCACTCGGATCACAGTGATAGACCTGCAAAAAATTCTTTCTAGGATCCTGCATCCACTTGTTAATCCAAAAATTCTTTCTATGCATAGAAATAACATATCTTTCACTATTTCTATCAGATCTATTCATATCACATCTTCTTTCTTCTAGTTGTGCCCTACTTTTCATACTAGGACGAAATCTATCAAATATACCTAGATCCATTCTTTCAAAAAAAATAATTCTACTTATCTTACCTTTATCAAAGCACCAAGCTTTAAGATCTTACCTCTTTTCTTTAGATCAAACTTCTCTTCTTGGCACGAAGCTTCACAAGTCAAATAGAGTACTGTGCACTACAACAACAGATCTATGCACAAAGCTTTCTCTTTTCCTTAGTTCCAAGCAATCACAGTTTCATGTCCTGCCAACGGAACCATTTGTTGGAACAAGGGAAAACCCAGGGTTCAACGCTTCAACAGCACACCAACAAAACCCTAACTATCAACCCTTTCAGCAACACTTATGAAGCAGAATAAGTCTCACCCGAGGTAGAGGTAGGGGGGGTTGTAGGACTCAAGTGTCTACAACCTAGCTAGGACACAGATCTATGATCACAATACTTAACAGAGCACTTAGCAGTTAACATTCATTAGATCTTACCCTTATTCACATCGAAGGTTAAAATCCCTAATTACAGAGTAGTGCAGTATTCAACAAATCTAAGCATATCTAACCATTTATCACATAGGATCAAATAGATCTATCATTCATTCATGTTAGTTAGCAATAAGATACTACATCAAATGCATCTAACATATATAAATATTCATCACTAAGCATAAATCACATCAATAGTACAAAGCAATCATGACAAATGATGTACGTGGTTCACCCCCAGCGTGGAGATACGTCCACCAACTCTTCTTCTTCTTTATTATCTTCTCTCAATCTTCTTACATGCACAAAGCCACATAACCAACTCCACATAGGATAGGATATTTGCATGCAACTCACCAAATCCTCCTTCCCTGAGTTAGGTCACATCACAAAGCCTTCTTACACAGTCTACACACAAGCTTCTTACAATCACTTGCACTTAGCTCTGCAAGTCTTAACACAAAGTATGCACAAAGCCTCTAGATCTGCACTAAGTTGATTCTACTAGGTCTATATTTTCTTACATCGCCTAGATATTTATTTATACATTACAAATGGGGCCTAACCATGGGTAAACCCATCGGCCGACATCCCATACCCATTACATAAACCCTAATCCCCAAAAATCCTGTAAACATGGGGCGAGATCCCGCAATCTCCACTTCGCCTGGGTGCTCCGTCTTCGACCTGCTTGTCGAAGTCCCAAAAATGGTCAAACACGACCAAGGTTCTCCAAAACTTGGTCGAGGTCCAACATGTCCCCAACATTCACCTGTGACTCGTCCTGAGTCACTCTAACCTGGGAAAATATGCTTCGAAGGCCTCGAGCTTGGCTCGAGCTGCCTCGAATTGTTGTTTCGCCAAAGCCTCCTGCTCGGTGAACTCCTGAATGACCTTCTCAGTGACCGGTCCTTCCAAGCGTTGTTCCACCAAGGTGACTACTATGCTCCTTGTCCCTCCTCAAAAAGTGTGCAGGCTTCATCCTGTACCAGTTGAAGTCTCTGGGTCACTTCCATGACTTTATTCTAGATGTTATGGACCTACTGCTGAACTGCGTGTTGTTCTTGTGACCATTTCATCTTCTTGACTACTGAAAGAAGTTCCAGCTGTGCTTGCACTATCGATGCTTGTTTCTTTTCCACTTGCAGCTGTGCTTATAATGCTCTTATTTCTGGGTCCTCTACGAGGTTCTCACAGATCTGTGCACTACAGTTGTTGAGTAGCTTACATTCTTAGGCCAATGCCTTGATTCTTTCTATTACGCTCCTGGGAGTTTCTTCTCTCTGGTCTCGCACTTCCTGCGGAGTGCTTGGTAATACTTGCAGTTCCAGTTCTACCAATCTTGCTTGAAGTTGTTGAATAGCTTCAACGAACTTCTCCACTTGACTCTCCATTGTGTCTTCTTCTATCTGTGTGAGGCCCAACACAGAGCAAAGTTCTCTGGTGACTACCTCCTTGAATCCCATCTGCTCTGCGAGAAGATTTTATTTTTCCTTCTGAATCTACGCTTTATCCTCTGCAAAATTTGCCTAGAGGTCATCTTTCTCTTGTTGCACAACTTGATGTTGCTCTAGGGATTCCTCCTTTTCTTTTTTCAAGGCCTTTGTGGCCTGCTCCTTTTCCTCCCAGACCCAACAAAGGTGAGCCTCTGTCGAATCTGCTAATCTGCATAGTTGGGCAGGCTCACCTCCTACTTCTATACCTTCTGATGATGATGATGGCACTATAGACATTGCACGGCTCGAGTAGAGGGCTTGTTGTACCCATTTTAGCTCTACCTCAATCTTGTCAAACATTGTCTCATGTTTGTCTTCGTTTCGCTGCAAAATGTCCTCCGAGGGGTCTGATACAGCTGCGATGATAAGTTCAATATCATCCACCATGAGTACAGTCTGTAATTGTGGATTATTTTCTCGTGATTTCTTTCGTGTTAATGGTTTCTTCGTGGAAACCTTTCTTTTCTTGGATGTATCATCCTCTGTGATGGGATCCTTAGGCAGTGTCACTTCGCCATGTTCCTGTTTGTTTTCTTCCCCTTCATTCTCTTCCTGGTCTACTTCGTCATCTCCTCCTCTTGGTGAATCTAGTGTAGTTTCCTTTGATGCGTTGTTCATTTCATGTACTTCTTCCTTCTTCTTCCTTCTAATGTTGTTGGGTCCATCATACTCTTCTCAAGTGACTACAGGACTTTCGATGAGGTCGGGGTCAGAGAGTTTTGTCTGTTCGACTGGTACAAGGAACTTTGCAGGCCATTCCTTGGTTATTTCTTCCATGTCCTCCTCTGTGAGTTTGTAATAGGACTGGAGCTCTTCCTTGTGTTTGTCCCCACACGTAGTGATGTAAATGAAATGCTTATCTGCACAGAAATTTGCTAGTGGCCTCAACCTATGCAAATTATTCGGCGTCATGCAAGGGAAATATTCAATGGCCCTCTTCAGCTATAAATAATATGTGTGGAACACCACATTGGATTGCCATTGTTTTTCCATGTCGCTCGAATACCAGAGCATAGTGAACTTTGCAGCCAGTGATTCAGACAGCTCAATTTCATGGAAGGTCACTCCTTCTAGCATCTCCCATGCGATGAAGGCAATGAGAATCAGGAACCAGCTAAAATGACACTCATAGCCTTGGTCCTATCCTTCACGATAGTCTTTCTCCAATTGGTTGACGAGGTAGCTCACCCAGTTCATTTTCATCCCTTCGATGCATTTTTCTGCGAGGTCGACGATGAACCCCGTGACCTGCATTAGTCTATTCTTCCTGATGAGCTTACCAGTGATCAACTGGCAAGCTAGGTGCACTGCACCATTTTGGATGGAGGCTACCTTGTAGCCCCACTTCCCCTTCTCTACATCGCCATAAGTTTATTTGATGTGTTGCTCCAAGGCACGATCTGCAGCCTTCCCTCGGTAAAAATCTTGAGGGTCGGGTCCTTGCATGCTCAATCCGGTGATCTGATGGATCAGTGTTGGATCTATGGTGATGCATCAATCCAACCACAGGTAACCACCATGGTAGCATGACAGGGGGATTTTAACGCATGCAGTAACCTCTTGATGTCTACCGAAGTGTGGTATCTTCATCACATTGAGGATGGTTGATCTTGCGATGTCCATGGTCCACGGCTGGGGGATTATCTTCAACTTCTTCCCCGTTGTCTTGGTCAAGTACTTGTGTGGTCTGAGCATGCCATAGTTCTTGTGGTATCCTAAGTTGAAGTCACTGATCTTTAGCATCATAATCTGTCCTAATTGCAATCCAACTACGCGTATCCCCTTCGGGAGGTATGCAGTAATCAGTGTATAGTCGAAGTCCCTCGGGATGTTATCAAAACTAACCGCGCTAGCCAGAGGTGAGAATAGTCGAGCAAGATTGATGGGATGAGCTTCACATTTTCCAAGTCGTCATGATTCCTTCTTTGTTTCTTTGTCACAGTTCGGGATGGACCAGATCGACGTGTAGTCGATGGGGAGGCTTGCAATCCTCTCATCGATGAGGCATGTACTCCTGTGGACAATACCTTCTTATCCATGAGGTCTATTAGGATCTCTTCAATAGATTTCTCTACTGCACTAAGGTCGCTCGACATGCATGGTTGTGATCAAATGTCTCGGATAGGTGGAAAAATGCTCAAGGTAAGTAGAATGGGTAGTGAGGTCTCAATAAGCACTGCGCGAAAGAAATTAGTTCTCTATGGGCTCGGATAATCACAATTCGTGAAAGTTTCCTTGGTGCAATGCTCGATGGGATAAATATAAAACGTGGTAACAGACTCCTCCAATGAGCAGGAATGCCTCAAGCAATACAAATCTATCCATTATGGTGTGGTCCCAATGGTCCAATGGCGATATTTTCGACAATAACTGTGTTTCTAGTTGTTCTGGAGCGCCATTCCAATGGTCGGGATGCCTTCAACGGTCATATTTCTTCGCCTTGGTGAAGTGCTAGTCAGTGTTGTTCTGCTATTCCGGCGAGGTACAAGTTCTGTAAGCCTTCCTTTTGCGAAGTCTTCTCTGGAACATTCTACAACTTTTCTATCTTTTCTTTCTTCTTACTGAACTTTCTTGCTTTCTTCCCTATGATCTGTGTCTATGGATTCCTCTTTCCATTATTGTTCTTATCTTTTCTTAGCATAGTAACTTCGCATTGTGGAGGATCTTTCACAAGGTTCGGGGGTAATACTTTTTCTTTTACTGATTATGGAGTAGGTTCCCTACTCTCTTGCATGTATAGGTTCTTTAAGCCTTCTTGTGTTCTTTCAACTTCGACAGCTAAGTCTATGGCCCTCAGTTGCTTCGACTTTTCCTCTTGTTCTTTTATTAAGCGGGTTATTTTCTTAGCCATGAAATCCCTAAATTATTGATTTTTTTGTTCTATAGCTTCCTCTTCTTGTCTCCTTTGGATCTGATCTTTCTCGATCCAAGTCTTTCCTAACAAAAGTGCAAAAGGAGCATTTTTCTCAACAAACTTAATGACCTTGAATTCTTGTTTTTTCGATGCTCCATGAGCACTCATAGGTACATGAGTAATTCTTCCACATAAGGTTATCATCTTCCCTTTAAACAATCCTATTCCTCCCAATGAAGGAATCATAGCAGGCTTTCCCAAAATTTCCCAAGTACTTTCTGGCATAATGTTCACCTGTGTTTTTCATCCAATACGCAGTCTATGTCAAAGTCTCTTATTCGTGTTTATAAGCACTCTTTTTCTTTTAATATCTCTGATAAACTGATGTCTCTGTGATCATTCAATGTTTCTTTCATCTGCAATAATATAGCCTCGGATTCTTTCTGGTTCTTTGGCATATTCTTAGTCTCTTGACCTTCCTCATTGTTTTCTTGTCTCATGTTCATCTTTTCAAATTTAGCAATCATTCTAGGGAAATATAAAACTTCATGTCCAGTAGCCTTACAACAAAGGCAAATAGGACCTCTACTAGGGCATTCCTTATAAAGATGTCACGGTCTTCTGCAACTATAAAAAAGAGACAATCCTCTCTTTGTCTTGAACAATCCCCAACCTTTCCTGTAATGTGCACTGGGATCACAGTGATAGACCTATAAAAAAATCTTTCTAGGATCCTGCATCCACTTGTTAGTCCAAAAATTCTTTCTATGCATAGAAATAACATATCTTTTACTATTTCTATCAGATCTATTCATATCACATCTTCTTTCTTCTAGTTGTTCCCTAATTTTCAGACTAGGATGAAATATATCAAATATACCTAGATCCATTATTTCAAAAAACAAAATTCCACTTATCTTACCTTTATCAGAGCACCAAGATTTAAGATATTACCTCTTTTCTTCATATTGGACTTCTCTTCTTGGCACAGAGCTTCACAAGTCAAGTATAGTATTGTGCACTACAACAACAGATCTACACACAAAGATTTCTCTTTTCCTGAGTTCCCAGCAATCATAGTTTCATGTCCTGCCAATGGAACCATTTGTTGGCACAGGGGAAAACCCAGGGTTCAATGCTTCAACAACGCACCAACAAAACCCTAATTATCGACCCTTTCAGCAACACCTACGAAGCAGAATAAGTCTCACCCGAGGTAGAGGTAGGGGGGGGTTGTAGGACTCAAGTGTCTACAACCTAGCTGGGACACAGATCTATGATCACAATACTTAACAGAGCACTTAGCAGTTAACATTCATTAGATATTACCCTTATTCACATTGCAGGTTAAAATCCCTAATTACATAGTAACACAGTATTCAACAAATCTAAGCATATCTAACCATTTAGCACATAGCATCAAACAGATCTATCATTCATTCATGTTAGTTAGCACTAAGCTACTACATCATATGCATATAACATATATAAATATTCATCACTAAGCATAAATCACATCAATAGTACAAATCAATCACGACACAGGATGTACGTTGTTCACCCCCAGCGTGGGGCTACATCCACCAACTTTTCTTATTCTTTATTATCTTCTCTCAATCTTCTTACATGCACAGAGCCACAGAACGAACTCCACATAGGACAGGAGATCTATGTGCACCTCGCTAGATCCTCCTTCCCTGATTTAGGTCATAGCACAAAGCCTTCTTACACAGTCTGCACACAAGCTTCTTACAATCACTTGCACTTAGCTTTGCAAGTCTTAACACAAAGTATGCACAAAGCCTCTAGATATGCACTAAGATGATTCTACTAGGTCTATCTTTTCTTACATCGCCTAGATATCTATTTATACATTACAAATGGGGCCTAACCATGGGTAAACCCATGGACCGACATCCCATATCCGTTACATAAACACTAATCCCCAAAAATCCCGTAAAAATGGGGCGAGATCCTGCAATCTCCACTTCGCCAAGGCACTCCATCTTCGACTTGCATGTTGAAGTCCTAAAAATGGTCAAACACGACCAAGGTTCTCCAAAAATTGTTCGAGGCCCAACAAGAATGGTGAGAACCATTTGTTTCTCTTCCGTCGATTTATCAACCCCGCAAGCTTTAAGTTGCGATAGTAAATCCTTGAATTTTGTAAAGAAATCTTACATATTGTCGAAGATTTTTGTATCCAATGTGAGAAGCTCCACCTCTAGCATGTGTCCCCTCGTCTCACCCTTTTTGCCAATGATCCCTTCCAAGGTGGTCTAGGCTTCATTGGGAGTCTTACAGAAAGATATATGAAAAATGAGATCAAGAGAAATAAGACTGCAAATTGTTCTAAGTGTCTCATCCATGCGATTTAAGTACTTGGATTTTTATATGGATGATGTCGGTTCTGTATATGTATTCAAGGTCAACATATACAACCCTCTGGTTCAGATATGTATGGGTATTTTCTCTTTCCATGCAAAATAGTTGTAAGGTGTAAGAATGAATTATTTTCTAGAATTCCATCTTTCCGTTGTCTTCAATCTTTTGTACCTGAAAAAAAAATTGTGTGTAACTTTTTCTTAGGATTTTGTCGGCTTTGATACCATGTAAATGTGTGGAAACTTCACAGAATAGATATATCTAAACAATAATACACACATTTTCATATATAATTTGAGAAAGAAGTAGAAGGAGAGAAAGAATGAAAGAATTCTCATTAACCGTTGTAAATAATGAATAATTTACACATGATATACTATGTATAGCTCAATGAGTGTGCACTGGAGGAGAACCAATGCACCATAGTGGTAGTCTAGAGTTATATGGACATGCACCAGTAGTTACAGGAGTGAACTTCCACCTATTCTAGTTTCTCAGGCAGTTACGGGAGTGAACTGCCACCTAGTTGAGTTAACTAGTCAACTAGTCTTCAGTTAACTAACTGAACAGAGAGTAGTGAGGAGTTAACTCAGGGAATCAAGGCTAATGCGCCAGTATGGTGATGATACCAAGGAAAGGTCGAATTAGCATGGTGATGATACCAATGTTTCATGGTGACAAAACCAATGCAGCATCTAAACTCAACTCAACTAGTCAAACTGAAGTGTCAACTGAAAGAGAATATTCTCCAGGTGGAATATTCTCCCCTAAAATATAAGAGACTGGATAATGACTAATTATGACTAATAAACAAGGAAAAAACTTAGGAAAAATAAATCTTATGTATGTGTGAATTAACTCCAACAAGGATGAGATCTCCACGTCACCCAACAGTGTCATCTTCCCTACAGCATCAAGCCCTTCAAAGATGAGGTATTGTGTGATATTTCCCCCCTTGAAGTTTGTGATGTTCTTTTAGGCCAACCATATTTGTGGAAGAGACATGTTGTGTATGATTCTAGACCCTGCAGTGTTATTATTACTTTGGTTGGACAATTGTACAGGATAACAGAGGTAGCTTTCCCTACCGTTATTTCTTTAATCTCTACTAAGCAATGTAGTAAGGTCATTTCACAGACCAGGAAGTTCGTCTTGTTTGTGATTTGTGCTCACAGTAAGCATAAGGTCACCACCACATCTGTAACCTCTACAAAGCACCTCTCTTTGCAGTATAAGAAAGTGGATGGGGTGGTGGAAGAGTACAAAGACATCTTCTCCTTACCCATTGGGGTACCAACGCACTGTCAAGTCAAGCATCCAATTGATCTAACCCCCAGTGCACCACTGCATAATGGACTAGTTTATCATTGATTGTTGATGGAAAATGAAGAAAACAAATGCAAGATCCAAGATTTGCTTCAAAAGGGGCACATTCGACCTAGCTCCTCCCCTTGCGGAAACCCAATTTTGTTGGTGCAAAAGATAGATGCGACCTGGAGGCTCTTCATTGATTACAGAGAATTAAACAAAATCATAGTCTGGAACCGATACCCAATTCCCTGAATTGATGACCTTCTTGACCAACTCAAGGTGGAAAATTTATTCAGTAAGATTGACTTAAAGTCTGGCTACCACCAGGTTCCCATCGAAATAACTGATGTATGGAAGACAACTTTCAAATCTAAAGAAGGTCTCTTCGAATGGTTGGTCATGCCCTTTGGCTTAAAAAATGAACCAACAAATTTCATGAGATTGATGGATGATGTATTGAGACCCTTCACCAACTCTTTTGTGGTGGAATATCTAGATGGAATCCTCATATTTAGCAGAACTTGGGAGAAGCACATGCAGCATATTCAGTAGGTTTTTGGCACTCTATGGTAGGAAAAGCTATATGCCAACTTGGAAAAATGATCCTTTGGCATGAATAGGGTCCAATACTTGGGATACATTTTTTATGATCATGGGGTACATGTGGATCTAGTTAAGATCCAAGTCACTGGTAACTGGCCAGCTTCGACCACACTAACTGAGATTCGGAGCTTCTTAGGACTTTCCAACTTATACTAAAGGTTCGTGTTGGGATTCTTCCATATTGCATGGACCCTCATCCAAGTAACTAAGGGTGGTGGCAAGGAAAATTTCACATGGGCACTGGAACAACAAAAAATATTTAATGATATGAAGCATCGCTTGTGCTCAACTCCAATACTCTCCTTACCTGATCTGCAAAAATTGTTCGATATTGAGATTAATGCTTCCAAATATGTTGTAGGCACAGTTCTCACTCAACATATGTCATCTAGTCTCATACCACAGTGAGACACTCTCAGATATTTTTCGGAAATACCCCACCTATCACAAAGAAATGTATTCCATTATGTAAGTATGCCGTCAATGAAAATATCACATCTTGGGAAAGGAGACAATCATCCAAACTGATCACAAGCCTCTGCAGTTCATATAGACAAAGGGGAAGTTGCAGAATGAACACCATCAAAAGTGGTCCACATACCTACATCAGTTTCATCTCAACATCGAGTATAAAATAGGGAGAACAAATTGTGTCGTTGACTTCCTCAATCATCCTCCCATTCTTCACTCACCATAGTGCTCCATTCCTTTGGGCATGAGGCATCTGACTGGCCCCAATTTATCAGTGTGACCCTGACTTCGCCACCACCTATCAGCTCTTGGGTACAAGAGCGAGTGTCACCAATTTTCACATATAGGATGACTATTATGCCATCTGGGCCACCTTTGTGTTCCCACAAGAAAATGTGCTAAGATGATTTGGGAAGCTCACTACAGTCGGATGGCAAGACATTTTGGCATGGAGAAAATTGTGGTATTTCTACAGAAACATTTTTATTGTCGAAAAATTTGACAAGGCGTCAACAAGTATATCAAATCTTGCACTGCCTATGCCATTTCCAATCCAACCATAAAGAATCAAGGCTTATACACCCCTATTCCTACTCCCAAGAGGCCTTGGAAATCCATCTCGATGGATTACATGTCTGGCCTTCCATCCATCAAGCATGGCAATGATTGTGTATTTGCGGTGGTTGATCGGTTTTCGAAGATGGCCATTATCACAACCTGCAAGAAGAGCATCATAGTGGCAGATACTGCCAAGATCTTCTTCAAACAAGTGTGGGTCCATTTTTGGTTACCACAAACCATCACCTCAGATCGAGACAATAGGTTCCTCAGCACATTTTTGTCAAATCTTTGGTCACTATTGGACACCAAGCTCACTAAATCCACTACTTTCCACCCCCAAACCGATGGCCAGACAGAGGTCATCATTCGGATGATTGTGCACATCCTGTGCATGTACAAATCTAAGAATCCACGTACATGGGATTAACATCTTCCCTATGTTCAACACAGCTACAAAAGAGCTCTCCATAGATCCACCATCCATAGCCCATTTCAAGTGGGGTTGGAAATCCAACCCTTGGGTCCCATTGATGTTGCACTACCTCTTGCAACCACATAGGAAAAATATTCCCATGTTTAGTTTGAGGTGGACAAATCCACCAGTTTCATTGAGCGGATTCAACACATTCACCAATAGGTCCATGAGATTTTGCAGAAAGTCAATGCTAAGTACAAGAAAATCCATGATCAACACCAAGTACCACAATATTTTTAGGTGGGAGACAAGGTTTGGTTACATTTGCAGAAAGAGTGTCTTACAGGGCCACATCGGAAGATCCACCTACTTTTCTATGGGCCTTACACTATCACGGCCAAGGTTGTGGGTAGAAATGCGTTTTAGCTCAACACTCCACCCTTCCTTGGCTTCCACCTAGTGTTCAATGTGGACCTCCTTCGGCCATATTTTCCACCATTATTGGGCACCTCAAAGATCATATTAAAGTTTACACCAATAAATCTTAACCCTGACTGCATGGAACATGCATCCGCCTATTAGATAGTGGACACATAGGTCAAGGGAACTCACCAGCAGAGGATCCAGCTTTATCGGGTTGTCAAGGCAGGGAAACTCCTACACCAAGGAAAGTGGCTCACCCAGGGCAAAATTTAGCAAGTGCTTCCTCACCTGATGGGGGAACTCAACACAATGGATACCATTGCTTCCTAATGGGGGAGGAATGATCAAGGTGGATATTGGTGGCCACCCACCTATTCCAAATGGCTCCTCTTGATAGTTGTTAGTTCAACACGTTCTTCTATAATTATTTGTAATTGTGGGTTCCAAACTTTCGAGGTTTTATAAATCCCCACACAGATTCCAGGTGGATATTGGTGGCCACCCACCTAATCCAACTAGCTTATTTTGTAATTTTTCATGTCAGTACATCTTTTTGTAATTCCAGGTCCATTTTGGGGCTCTAAACAGTGTTGTTTTTTCTTGCCACAGTAAAATTGTAAACAGAGCCAAATTTTGATGGCATAATGTGTAGTTATCAAAAATACCTTTCCAACGGGCTATCACATGCCTAAAACAGAGGTCGTATGCAAATGTTATGACCTCGGGAAGTTGAGGTACCAACTTACCCATCGAGGCCCACATAACTTTTGGCGTTTCATCTCCTAGGGTTAGGTTTTTGGATGTCTAGGGTTTTGGAATTCATGAGTAATATTAAAAAGGCCTTTGGAGCCTCATTGTAATCATTTTTCTCAGATGGATGCACGTCGCAGCCACACCTCTTCTCAGAGATAGTTACCACCATTCGAGAAAGTTGTTTCCAGTTCTACAATTTTACAGTTTCAACCTATTTTATTTATTCAATAGAAGTTATTGTTCACTGGATATCTTTTGTTCTTCTCCATATCTCTGTGTTATTGTATTAAGTCTGTTATTCCTTCGTTCCTCTCATAAATCTGGATCAGTGGTTATTGTTCACTGGATATATTTTGTTATTCTTTGTATCTCTGTGTTATTGTATTCAGTCTTTCATTCCTTTTGTTCCACTCATAAATTGGTATCATAACTTTAGAACCTCCCTCTAGTTGTAACAATCATTGGAACTAAAAAAATTATCCATTTCTATAAACCCTTGAGTCACAACTCAACTAAAACAAATTAACCAATAACCATCAATCTATTATAAAGTGAATTAGTGCATCCTAGGCTCCAAAAGTCAACAAAAAATAAAGCGGTCAAGCATGCTCATCATAGGAATCAATCCACTCCAAACACTTCCATTCACTACAACAAATCAAACACCTATCACGGTTTCTACTATATATCACACTCGATGAAATATTGATCACATACCATCCATCAATGAAGTATATACTCCACCTATCATAGGTGAAAACATACTCGCAACACTTGGAAAAAATCAATCACCTATCACAAGTCCTCCTGAACATCACATTTGCAAAAACAAATCCATAATATCCATCCATGTAATATATCTACCACCTATCACATGTGAAATGATACTCTTATCAAAAGAGAACCTATGGTTTAAATCCAACAAACCATTCATGGGTGTACGTGTTCATCTTAGGCACACTAGGATTTCATCACCCAATCAACCTCAACAAGGTCAAGTACCACTCCTAGATACAATGTATCTGAAGTACCAATTTCATTTTCACCAAAAGAGTGATTTTAGCAAAATATCTCTAAAACCATGTTATAATTCTTATGTTCTTTGAATTTTATTACGAATTCAGAAATTGCACTCAACACAAAATGTTTTCTAGATCTAGTTTGGTTGTGAAATTCAGTCTTAATGATGATATGGAATATTAATTTAGAACAACAAACAATGGATTGTAGGATTAAACCACACACTAAGACCTAATTGTAAGAAGGAAATACTACACTAGCTAATTGCAAAAGAGAGAGAGGAGAGAGAAAAATAGAATCAATCTTCACACATAAGCGACTGAAAAACCAACTCTGATCACAATGCATTAATCTTTGATAATGAGTACAATATTTAGGAATCTCCACATGAGGAGTAATGCACACTAGGTTGGGATTTCCATGTGCATGTTCAAGTAAAAAAGTAATTTGTCCCAATATCAACAATTAACTAAAGTCAAAAGTTGTTAATAATAAGAAAAGGTAAAAAATATAGGTGTGAACTTAGTGATAACTCTACATGAAGTCAACATGCATTCCATAATAGAAAAAATTCCTAGAATAAGACTAAAGTCCTAACTAAGTGAGAATTTGCAAATTATGGAAATTCACTAAATAAGTATTAGATGGGTAATGCACACTTCCCTAGGAGGCTAATATTCTTACTAAAGTGTGCTCCTTAGCCATGAAATATGAAATATCTCCTAAAATTAAAGAAATAAGAATTATCTCATAAAAAACAGGAATTTGCATAATGGTGGCTATAAAATAGGAATTGGTCGAATGATAACTAAAAATTAGGAATTTTCCTAATGATGGTTTATGAGCCCATGGTTTTGGAAACCCATATTATTTTCCCATGGTATTATATATAGGAATCCACTGGCTAAAAATAGACCTATTATAAATAGCAGTCCTCCTAAATAGTAGGAAAAATAGAAAAAAAGAGTATGTCACTAAGTATGTAGTTGAGCATGTACCACAACACCCCCCCTGAAACACAACCAAGGTGTGCACAAATATGAGTCCCAACAATATGAATCCATGTTAGGTACTCATGTACAAGTAATATAGATGCATAACAACTGAACAAAAGTGATGTAAAGAGGGAAAACTCAATGGGAATAAAACCCCCTCTCAAAACATGTTGCTAACAAGAAAAGAATACTAACATGTTCAAATGCTAAGTTGATGTATCCCTCACTCCTATGATTTCCCTCAATGAGACAAATTTTTGTTATGTGAAAGGATTTGTGAATATGTCTTCCACTTGCTCTAAAGATGGACATGGTTGCATATCAATGACTCCATCTTGAATATGTCCTCAAATAAAGTGCATATGAACCTTGATTTGATTGGTCCATTTCATATGAACTGGGTCTCTACACATCTTGAGAGTACTCTTATTATCACACCATATAATTGTCAGATGGTGAAAATGAACTCACAACTCTGTAAAAAAGTGTTGCAACCAAATACATTAGTAGTAACATTCATTGCACCTATAAATTCCTCCTAGAGTATCCAAATTGAGTGAGACTAGTTGCATTGGATAGTGGACAGACCGTAGTAGTTCTGGTACAAGTTTCAGAATTTTATATCAATTATTTTGTGCGGGGAACGCTATAAAAGTGAGATCTTATGGAAAGGCCAAAAATCAGCAAGTTGTGGGGAAGTTACCGTAAATTCCACTTGGCACATCCAATTTTTATCAAACCTGGGGCATTGAAGAGAGGAAATATCAGAGACCTAAAAAAAAAAAATCGCATACTCAGAAGGGCAGAAATTTTGGAGATACGATAAAAGGAAGATTGTCTAGCAGAACCACCTCAAAATCAAGGTTTAAAGTGATACTTGGCCAACATGCCACCAAAAAAGAGAACTTCTACACCAAATAAGTCTCCATACAATCCTACTTGGACTCTTGATGAAGGTGAAGAAATGTGTAAGGACATAAATGAACTACAAAAGAAGATGGATTCAATGGAAGCCAAGTTGGATACTAGGATGGATTCAATGGAAGATAAGTTGGATACAAGATGGATGGTTTAAAAGGGGAGATCATGGAAGGATTGAAAATTTTCCTAATAGAGAGGACACCTGAAAGTGAAATGTATCCCATGAAATTCATGATGAGGACACAAGGAAGGTGAATCAAGAATGGAGAAACTCCAACTTTGGGTTGAATACCAACCACGTTCCTAAG
>SNQJ01S0041751.1:21678-40234 GCA_010110895.2 Picea sitchensis
TTGCCCCCTCGAAGAGGCTTATTATCTGAAATTCTCTCTTTTTCAAGGCATTGAGTACTTATTCTGAGGTTTTTCTATGCTATATTGATATTTGGTTCTTAACAAAATAAGTCTCACGAAGTTACGCAACTAGTGGTGGTGGAGATGGAGGTGCAGACTTCTCTAGAAGTACCTATGAATGACCCTCTTCAAAATTAACACTCCTTTGAATGAATAGTGTATCTGAAGTAGTATATAATAACATGTATCCCTTCACTCCATCTGGATATCCAAAAAAATTACACTCCTTACTCGGAGCTTCCATAGCTTTCCTTCTATCAAAATTGATCCTAGTCCATGCACGAGAGCCGAAAATTATGACATGAGTGACTTCTAGCTTCTTTCTGTTCCAATCCTCATATGGAGTGAATCCCTTAACTAATTTATGAGGAAATATATTTTGAATGTAGTTTTCACATTTGATAGCTTCAACCCATAAATTTGGAGGTAGTACTCTAGCCTGCAACATACAGTTGATCATTTCTTTCAATGTCATGTTCTTTCTCCCTGTTACCCCATTCTGTTGTGGAGTATATGGAACTGTGTGTTGCAAATATATACCTGATTATGAACAAAGATGCTCAACATGCTTATCCACGTGATCTCCTCCATTGTCTATAAAAATCTTCTTAATCCTCTTCTCTATTTGGTTCTCAACTAGATTATTGAAATCCTTAATACACTCAAAGACCTCGTATTTTAATTTGATAAAGTAGACCCATGCATATCTCAAAAAATCATCAATTAAGCATACTTAGATTTATTGATCGATGGGTGTGGGAAAGGACCTGTAATGTCACTGTGAACCAACTCTAGAAGTGATGATGCCCTCCATGTTTTACATGTGTTGAAATTCTCCTTAGGATGTTTTCCTAGTATGCAACCCTCACAAACTACATTTGAGTATTGAATGCGGGGTAATCCATCTACCATTCCACCCTTACTAAGTTGATCTAAATATTTAAAATTCAGATTCCCAAACCTCTCATGCCACAACTTGGAATCTTAATTAGCATGTGTTAGAAGAGAGACATAATCATATTTACAAGTGAAGTGAGAGGTGTACAACCTAGAATGGTGATTATCTCACCAATGACAATTTTTGAACCATCTGACAAGTTGGAAATAATAACCGAGTCCGGAGTGAACTCCACCTTCTTCCTTGAACATGAATGAATGATTTGATAGATGGAGAGAAGATTAACTGAAAGCTTTGGAACATGAAGTACATCATGAAATCATCCATGGTATATATCAACTCTACCCCTACCACACACCTTTGCATGAGAATCATCTCCCATGAAGATCGGTGGTCTGGAACAAGTCTCGAAGTATGAGAAAAGTCTATCTAATGATGCCATGTGATGGGTAGCCCCTAAATAAAGAACCCAAGAATTAGGAGAAGATGAAATAGCAAGTAATGCATGACCATTACCTCTTTCTGATGATGGATTTTTCCTTTCGTTATATGGAATACGATCCTTGAGGTGATGTTGCTCAAGTGTTTGTTCCATGAGATCTATAGTCTTTTTCATGCAATAACTCTCAGGATGAAACACCTTATTACAATAGGAACACTTTGTCTTCTCCTTCTTTCCTTTTGATTCCTTGGAACTCGAACTCTCATCTATGGACTTTTGTTTACCTTCCTTCTTGTTCTCTTGGTCCTTCTTACCCTTGTTCTTCTGCTTATTCTTCTTTGAAATTCCTTGAGCTATAAGCACATGGGGCTTGGAATTATTAAGTTCCCCCATTTGGATGAGCTTTGTTTGCTCATGGATAAGTGACTCCATGAAATCATCTAGGAATGGAATCTTCCATGTAGACCCCATAACTAACCTGGTAGTATGAAAAGAATAAGTGTAGACAAAATACTTTGGTCCTAGTTTTGTTAGAATTGAAAAGATTAATAGTTCATCTTTCTTATCAATTCCAAAATATTTAACATGACAAAGGAAAGTTTTAAACTTACAAAATTAGTCATGTAGGGTCTCGAAATCTCTTGGATTCAATGCATGTAGATCATTCTCCAGCTGATGACCTCTTAGATTGTCTTGCTTTCCTAGAAAATCCTTCAACTTTGTCCAAACATCGTTAGGAGTCTTATAAGTATCGACATGAAATAGGAGATCTGGAGAGATTCTCAAGCACAATATCTCATAGGCTTCATCCATTCTATTGAAGTATTTTGATTTCTATATGGTTGAAGTAAGCTCGACCTCAGTCCCCATGGTGATCCTATAAAAGCACTTGCTTCAAAGTAGGATCTCTATCTTAGGATTTCACTCAAAGTAGTTGAAGGGTGTCAAGATCACTGCAAAAGATGGTTGATCCATAGTTCTCTATGGGTTGTCCAATATGATCTATAAACCTGCAATAAAATTTAATACTCCCTCACAATAATGGCTCTAATACCATGTAGGATTAAACCACACTCCAAAACCTAATTGTGAGAAGAAAATACTACACTAGCTAACTGCAAAAGAGAGAGAGAGATGGGAAAGAAAAATAGAATCAATATTCACACATAAGAGACTAAGAAACCAACTCTAATCACAATATATTAATCATTGATAATGAGTACAATATATAAGACTCTCTACATGAGGAGTAATGCGCACTAGGTTGGGATTTCTATGTGCATGCTAAAGTAAAAAAGTAACTTCTCCCAATAACAACAATTAACTAAAGTCAAAAGTGGATAATAATAAGAAAAGGTCAAAAATATAGGTGTGAACTTAGTGATAACTCTACATGAAGTCAACATGCATTCCATAATAGAAAAAAACTCCTAGAATAAGACTAGAGTCCAAGAATGGAACTAAAGTCTTAACTAAGTGAAAAATTGTTAATTATGGAAAGTCACTAAATAAGTGAAGTGAATTAACTCCAAGTATTACATGGGTAATGAGCACTTCCCTACTAGGTTAATATTGTTACTAAAAAATATCTCCATATCCATGAAATTGGAAATATCTCTTAAAATTCTTCTATGTAGCCATGAAATAAGAAATATCTCCTAAAATTAAGGAAAGAAGAATTATCTCCTAAAAAATAGGAATTTTCCTAATGGTGGCTAAAAGATAGGAATTGGCCTAATGGTGGTTTATGAGCCCATGGTTTTGGAAACCCATGGTATTTTTCCATCGTATTACATATAGGAATCCACTGTCAAAAATAGACCTGTTATAAATAGCAGTCCTCCTAAATAGTAGGAAAAATGGAAAAAATGAGTATGCCACTAAGTATATAGTTGAGCATGTACCCCAACATGGACAATATTTAATATCACTTGAAAGTTCAAACCAACACATAATGCATCCCAAGAGAAAAAATTACAAACATATGCCAACAAGTTTCACTGCTTAAGGAAGACTTTTCCAATTATAAATCAGATATAAAATTACTTTAATTATTGTATATTATGAAAATAAATCCACCCTATTATATAAAATATATTTGTCTAATCACTCAAAAATTTCATCCCTTAAATATGTCGATTCAGCATCAACAATAAGTTTTGGAAATTACCCAATCAAAACGACAACAAAATCTAAAAATCAAATCTACAATAACACAAGTATGGATAGATGGAAACTATATATATGTATAAGAATGAAGTATGCATACATACCACAACGTTATCACAAAGCTAGTACAATCCTTCAAGCTCTCCAAAATCATAGCTAAGGAAACTATGAAAACCCTAGCCACCACCAAAGATCTCCAAGTAAGAATCAACACCAACAAGTCCTCCCTGGATTCAACAAGAAGTTTGTATCACACAAGCTCTCCACACTAGCATGTTCATTTTCCTTAGGTATTGCAAACCCTAACTATGTTGCATCACACAAGTACATGGAAAGAAAAATCTAGTGCCAACCTCCAAATCTACATATCCATTATAGGGTTTGAATTATCAAACACGAGTTCTTCCCCTCTTGCATCATCATAAGCACCAAGATCTCCATGATCATCAAGAATACAAGAAATCTATGACATTAACCAAGCCTTACATATCCCAGAAGAACAACACTCCAAAACCATGCAATGTGTTGGCTCCACTCTCTATGTCTTTTACTAGGGTAGAAACCTTAGTGCTACAACAAGAGCCACACTAGCCATCATCATCTTCAACATCATGTTCTTCTGTAAGGTTTACATGTATAACACAAACTCTAGTCATCACAAGAGAAAACCCTAGCATCACATACGATCAATCTCTCCAAGAACATCCAAGATGTCTCTCTCTCCCCTTATCTTCTCATAGGGTTTCCTCATGAACCCCACTGTCTAGCTCCTAGGTTTTTCTTATGAACCCTAACATCTTCAAGACAAGTACAAAGAAGAGTACAATGATAATGAATGAATAGAAGAGCTCTCTCCTTCCTTGTATATACAATTAGGTGAGGGAATATAACATCAAATAAGGACATATGTCCATACAAGTAACTAACAAGGCAACCCCACATGGATTGCTCTACAATAGAAGGATGTACATGTGTCAAACTAGGCTTATACAACCCCCAAAGTGAAATTCCCTCTAATTCATAATCTTAGGTTCAATGTTGCTTCATTAAGATGGTGTTATATCCAATAAGATGTTAGTCAAACACTTCTTCTTCCATGGTGGGTTTCTATCCATGTGTCCTCATGCAAGGTACTCCTCCTCTAACTATGTCCCACATGCCATCACATGTGCCCAATACTACTCTCACATGTACCATTTTAGTCACAAAGCTCCAATGCTCCTCCTCAACATGTGTGTTTGAGTCCATCACCAACCTCCATGGAGTATTCTCCTCAACCTGAGAATCCTTAATTCAAGCATCCAGCCTCCAAGGTATATATAATATGATCCCAATATCTGAGGGATAAGTTCCCTCCTCCAAGTGACCAGTGCTCCTCCTCCTAGGTAAGCACCTCCCTTGATTGAGAAACCCTCCTCCATTGTGTGCACCTAATAGATTAGTCAACATGTTGATCAAGGTAACAACCTCGTAGGTAATGATGCCATGCCAACACTCTAACCAAGGTTGAGCATCCACCCAAACTGAGCCATCCATATGCGTTATTGGACAAATAGGTAAGTGCGGACAAAAACAAATCTCCCTAGTTTCACCCCGAAACTAGAACAAAACAAGACACAATCTAAAACTTCCCCTAAGTTTTAATTATCAAGCATACTAAATAACAAGGATAAATAACATACCTTTTAAATGTCGTTTGTCCTCGCTAGTGTCATCCTCGCTCCATTCCAAGGCTTATGGGATGTTGAACCTGTAAAAAGACACAAGCCAACGAAGTGAAAGAAACAATGTATACTCAACAAAACCTATGTATGTGATCAAGGAGTCATACAATAAAATAAGACCAATTTTATGGGAAAGAAATATATTACTGTATTAAAAATGTGAAAAGCAGAATACAACCATTGTCTTGATGTTGTAAGGTCTCTTCCAATAGTCCCTTGCTTCCCACACACTTCTACTCCATGGATTCTGAGATCAACAATCTATCTTGATAAAGAAAAGCTCAAAGCCACTCTAACCAAGCTAACAATCTCAAGACAAATTTCCAAACTCAATCCACTCTACCAAGCCCAAGCTAACTTTATCCATGAGAGCTCCTCTCCTTTTATAAGATGAAGAGGGTAAGGTGAGGAGGTTAGGATGATCCCACTAAATCAGAAAAACGAGTAAGATCCAAACCAATCGGAGGCCACCTCACCATAGAAGCTTCTCCTTCTAGAAGCATCGATAAGATGCTCGTTTTTCCCACGTACAAAAATCGTCGCACCCATATAACTGAGCATAGTGCAACGACGTCGTAGGATAGGTTTAGTAAAGCATGTGACGATCTGGGATTGTTGCACTCCTATAATTGGATAGGGTACAAAGATCCTCCTTACTAGGGTTTTTACAACAGAAAATATGATTTCATCTCTCAGGCAAAGTTCTTCTCCCTTCTTTTCTCAGGAATTCAGACCACTGATACCTCTGAAGACAACAGATAGGTTTACATCATTAACGGTTAGAAGGGTGATGAAAATAATGTGTAACAGAGAGCCCCCCAAAGTATGAAGTTAGAACATAGTGATAGTTGAAATACTTTGTCGAGTGTGTGTAAGGAATAAGGAACAGTCAGCCGCAAACCTGCAAACAAACAAGGAAATACAGTACAATAATATATCATCACTGAGGTAGGCATTCCCATACTCAGAATACAAATGACTCAAAGTACAAATGCCGACATGTAAAGATCCATGTCAAGTAAGACAGGTCATGGCCACCAAACATACACTGTGGATCCATGCCAATATGACTCAAATCTTAACATAGCCACCAAAAATACACTGTGGATATATGTGTGAAAGACTCAAATTTGAACATAACCATGAGACATACACTATGGATCTATGCAACAGTACAATCTGAATACACTCCAACGCAACCTGAATCTATCAGAAAAGATTCAGAGTCTTCATCTCCACCACTCTATAGTACGAATCTAACCATGCGAATACATGTGTTGAAGTCGAACATGGTAGAAACCACTTGATTACCAGTCATTAGTGTATACCGTTAACAAGTGCGAGGGAAATCACAATTAATGTCAATGACTCCCAATGTACTATAAGACAATCCAATGAATATGAATTAATGAGTTGAAGTCGAACACTCGGTGGAATCTCCCGATCAAGGGTCGATAATGAAAACCCACAGTCGAAAGTAAGGAAACCTACCATTGAGGCATGCAAGTTCTAAGGTACCAATCAGTTTCTAAGTCTAATTCTTGGATAATGAGTTGAAGTCGACAGGGAAAGACTCGTCACAGGAGAGCCTTAATGTATCCCACATCAATGACACAAAACAAGTAACAAGATTTGATGTAGATCATAGTAACAAGTGATTCAGGACTAACTCGGGGACGGTTGACGCAATAGAAGGCTTAAGGACTACAGAAATGGCCGACATAATAGAGGGATTTTCGGGTTGAAATTCTCTTTGAACATATTGATGACACGACAATTGTCTTGGAAAAAATGACTCAACAACAAGGATCACAGACCAATTTGTAATCTTATAAAGGAGTATGATCAAGAGACGAGCGAATTTTTCAACCTAGACACAAAGCGAATGAAAGGGTGTCATGTTCAAAAGTGACTCTTCCATAGAATACAGGTTTAGATACATTCCTTTCCAAATTTTTCCCCCACCATGTCCAGCGAGTACCTCTTTATTTTTACACAAGCTTGAGGAGGATAACATATGCTTGAAATGTAAGCTCATCATTCAGATGAGTCCTTCGGAATATGTTTAACGAACCCTAGGAAGGAGTGGTTCGGTCCCATATAAATCTTTCAATGTTTGTTTTATGAGTCCAAAGAAAGAAAACTCGGGGGTTTTTCATGTTTAGAAAGTCTGAAAAACACTTAAAGAAAACTCCAAAATGTCATTTTTCGTAAGTTAGTTTGAAGAAACTGAAAAAGAGATATTGTTCAACAGAAGTTTTCTTCAAATACTTTAACGAGCGTGAAAAGAACAAGATCATTCGGCAATCTTTTCATGATTAGAGAGTCTTAAAAGAGCTTAAAGGGAACTCCAAGGGGTTCATTTTTCGTATAACCTTTACGAGTCCGAAAAAGTGATAAAAGTTTACTCGGTTACATTCTCATGATTTACGAGCACGAGAAAGAACAAAGAATAAGCTCGAGATTTTTTTCATTTTTACGCAAGCTTAAAACAAAACAAAACAATGCTTGGGATAGATTTTATTTTTTACACAAACTTAAAACTAGCCAAAACTATGTTTGGACCTAGTTTCATTTTTACACAAGCTTGAACTAGAGGAAACTATGCTTGAGGTAGGTGGTTTCATTTTTACACAAGCTTGAACCATAGAAAACTATGCTTGGACTTTCCAACACATTATCTAGGGATGGTTTGTACTTAGCCCCCATCTTAAGAAGCTAGCAACTTAACTTCAACATGAAGTCCAAAGGCTGTAAGCATGGTCCCCCAAGCTTCGTTTCTTCCAACGGCACAGGTGGACAAAAAGAAGCTTCAAATACTATACGTAACAAAGTACTTGACTCAATCGAAGAGGAGAAGAACTATGCTCACCAATCTATTTCAATTTTTTTTAACGATCTTGACACAAGAGAAGAACTATGCTCGTGAATCTAGGTTCAATCCCCAGACCGTTGTTTCATTTTTTAAACGAGCTTGACATAGAAACAGGAACTATGCTCATATGGTCGCCAATTTTGTTATCGGACAAATTGGTAAGTGCAGACACAAACAGATCTCCCTAGTTTCACCCTGAAACTAGAACAAAACAAGACAAAATATAAAACTTCCCCTAAGTTTTAATTATCAAGCATACTAACTAACAAAGATAAATAACATACATTTTAAACGTCGTTCGTTTTCGCTAGTGTCATCCTCGCTTCGTTCCAAGGCTTATGGGATGTTGAACCTGTAAAAAGACACAAGCCAATGAAGTGAAAACAACAACGTATACTCAACAAAACCTATGTATGTGATCAAGGAGTCATACAATAAAATAAGACCAATTTTATGGGAAAGAAATATAGTACTGTATTAAAAATGTGAAAATGAGAATACAACCATTGCCTTGATGTTGTAAGGTCCCTTCCAACAATCCCTTGCCTCCCATACACTTCTACTCCATGGATTCTAATATCAACAATTTATCTTGACAAAGCAAAGCTCAAAGCCACTCTAACCAAGCTAACAATCTCAAACCAAATTTCCAAACTCAATCTACTCTACCAAGCCCAAGCTAACTTTCTCAATGAGAGCTCCTCTCCTTTTATAAGTTGAAGAGGGTAAGGTGAGGAGGTTAGGATGATCCTACTAAATCAGAAAAGCGAGTAAGATCCAAACCGATCGGAGGCCACCTCACCATAGAAGCTTCTCCTTCTAGAAGCATCGAGAAGATGCTCGTTTTTCCCACGTACGAAAATTGCCGCACCCTTATAACTGAGCAGAGTGCGACGATGTCGCAAGCCAGATTTAGTACATCATGCGACAATCTGGGATCGCCGCACCCCTATAACTAGATAGGGTGCGACAATCCTCCTTAATAGGTTTTTTACAAGGAAAATATGATTTCATCTCTCAGGAAAAGTTCTTCTCCCTTCTTTTCTTTGGAATTCAAGCCACTGATCCCTCTGAAGACAACATACAGGTTTACATCATTAACAGTCATAAGGGTGATGAAAATAATGTGTAACAATATGTCCATGAAGCATTTCCAAGGGGCTAGGAGACCTAGCGCTTTCCTAACAAGGTGAAAACACTTTTGAGTAACCCCAAAAGCTAACACGGTCATTTTCAAGGAAGTGACTTTCTACAAGCTTGTCTATTTAGATATTTTTAGTTGACAAAGGTTGCACAGGAAATAAACCCTTATAAATCTATGAATGCCTCTACCCTCTGGATCATTAAAGATGTGCTTCCTCAACTTGAAGGAGTTAATAAAATCCAATTAATGCTTAGCCTTAAGCACACGAAAAAGATATATTGAACTTGTGTCTCTTTTGGACTAGCTGAAATGAGCTCCTACCATCCACCCCTCTGCAATATATATTTGATGTGTTCTTAAATCAGTTTTTTTTTCCCTGAAAGAGGGAAAATGCTCTAGTACTCAGAGTTGTCGGCTTAGTCTCTATTGATACTATCTCAAGACCCTCACATGTTGCTGCATCATTGTGTAGAGAGCATGTCACCTATAATAAGTTGATAACACTCCATAAGTTGATAGACTTCCACTCTTGCTAGATACCTCTAGGTCTTGGGACATTAACCTATTTTCTTATGTCCAAGAAAGACAAGTTTTTAGCCAAACAAAAGCAGTTTTAGGTTCCTTATATTAACCTTTAAAAACATACACAAAAGCAGTTTTAGGTTCCTTATATTAACCTTTAAAAACATACACAGCTATTCTCAAATTCTCATTATTAAGATTTTTTTGCAAAGAACCCGAGCACCACTCTCAATGCTTGATAAATTACTCTCAATTATTTCCTTTCCATGCATAGAAGTGCTTATCTTCAAAAGCTCTAATAAAAGTTCTGCTGTAGAATTAAAACTTCATACTCTTGAGCATAAGCTCATGAAAAAGTTCATATTAGTTGTTACCATAAATTACAATAAATTTCGAACTAAGTTATCTATTTTTGCAAAGCATTTTGTTAAACAAATCTGTTTAGTTTAAATAATTGTGATAAACTACGTATCTGGTCATTTTTTTGGGGTAATTTCCGCAGAAAGTATTTTACTTTAATTTCCTTTAAATGTTTTAAACCAAGAAACAGGCCTAAGAAGGCTCTGGCCTAAAATTAGCTTGGAATATTTCCCACCATTATAAATTATAAAGGATACTACAAATTTGAAGCCAACAATCAGCAATAAAAATATTCAGCCTTATATCTGTGAACAAGGAAGAAACATTGCTTCAAGCTCACAACAGAACAAGTTCGAGTTAATCTGAAGAACCATTTCAGGAAAAAGGACATAAATATACACTATTTTAAGATGGTGCATTTCAAGCTTAGTCAGTAACCACAAACAGATGTTTCATGTTGACCTCAGCAAACACTTGAAAATAGCTAA
Source organism: Picea sitchensis (assembly GCA_010110895.2). Taxonomy (NCBI): domain Eukaryota; kingdom Viridiplantae; phylum Streptophyta; class Pinopsida; order Pinales; family Pinaceae; genus Picea; species Picea sitchensis. The sequence continues at coordinate 32,361 of SNQJ01S0041751.1, forward strand.
CAACCATTATAATATCATATTCATTGTGATATACAAAAATAGAAAGAACAAAAAACAGGGGACCTGGAAGATGAACAGACAATCATGTTTCTCTAGGCTTCCATTCATCCTAAACTATGTTACAACAGAAAGCTCGACCTGTGCTCGACCTGTGTTCGTCCTGGGGATCTAGGAATGCTTGTCTGGGGATATAAAAGCAATATGATACAGTTCTCTTACAACAATGGGAAAAGCAACAGTACTCTCTTAACATTCCATCTCTTGTTTTGTTGATATAATGAATTGGAGAAGTTGAATTAGATATGGTTGATCAAGTATTGGATGTATCACTGGAGGTTGTCCTTGATAATGCGGTTGACTGAGCATCCTCATATCGCTCAACATCATTGAACTCATCCTCCACAAGCAGGCAGGGAGGAGTAAAAGCCTCGACAACTGAGGACACGCTTGGAACTTTCTTTACACCATTGCAAGCCACCTCTAACGAAGTGATACAAAAGGAAGTATAAAAGCATTTTCTACAAACATAGCCAAATGCTAGAGATACAAAGGGAAGTGGGATGAGCAAGGGCGAGTAAGAGAATTTCTTGATTGAGAAGTACCCTATCATAGTAATCTGGGAGAGGAACAAAGCTGCCAGAATCCTGGTATGCATATGAGGCCACATACGTCCATTGCTCTCATAAGAGGGCACATACACGTTCAGTGCCTGCACACACACAAAAAAGAGGGTTGCCAGTTACACATCTCCAACTTCCTCTTATTTGTTTTGCAGCAGTGCATATGTGCTCCTTCCAACCCCTTCCTTAGCTTCTCATATTTTCACAAGTCTCTTTCATATGGATTTTGGATGCACCAATTTCCATTTGTTAAAAACAAACAAGGTTGTGTGTGATAGAGAGAGAGAAAATCACCTGATTCCGAAGCACAAACCATCCAACAGCAAAGNCACAAGTCTCTTTCATATGGATTTTGGATGCACCAATTTCCATTTGTTAAAAACAAACAAGGTTGTGTGTGATAGAGAGAGAGAAAATCACCTGATTCCGAAGCACAAACCATCCAACAGCAAAGTACAGAATAGTGAAAGGAAGGATCATTGGAGCAATAACAGAATAGCATAGAGCAACGGTGATAATCAACATGTCATTTGGAACTCTGGTAGCATAACCAAAATCGGAGGGAGCCCAAGCCTCTTGTATCTCTGCTTCAGTCTTACAAAGAAATCTCTTCTTGGCATGGTATATCACTAGCGGCACCAAGCGAGAAAGTTCAAGCCCATAGCCTACAAAAACCCTGTTTAAAAAGACAATCCATATATAAATGCAATTAGACGTTGAAACCTGAAGAAGAAAATCCATTTCATCACTAGCAAACCAACAATGAATTCTTTCAGAAACGAAGAACTATAATACAGTTTCATGGAATTGGAAGAGAAAGGAAACCCGGCTTACTTTAGAGCAACAAAACTAATGAAGAATGAAGCATTTGGCGGAAGAGAATTGCCAAGCAGCTTAACAATTGAGTTGGGTTCCTCCTCCACCTGCTTGATGGACTGGAACAAGGTGCCGGCTAATGTAACTCCCAGGAAAACATTGAACACGATAAAGTAAAAATACTTTCCAGAGGAAGCTCTCACTACATGGCTTTCCGAAGGAATCCCTTCAGCCTTGGAGAGGAACATGAGAATTGTAGGCAAGAAATTCAAAAAGAGAATCAGAGCAAGCTGAGGCAAATAAGCTTCAAGGATGTTTTTAAGTGCTTTCTTGTCCACAACCCATTTCAGAAAAGGCACAAGTTTTCTTAGATTTTCAATCGTTGTAAGTGCAGAGATGAAGGCGATTGGAATCATGTAGAAAACAATAGCTAGAAACGCAATAATGTATACAATGTTCTCTCGAATCATCCTCTGATAGAAGGGAATGGCAAGGTTTTTCCACACTACTTGACGAGGCTCGGGAGCAGCCATTACAGTCCATGTATCTGCTTGCTGTGAATGCACAACCTGTGCTGCGGCTATTGCAACAGGCCTACTGTTGAAAATTATAAAAGCTGCCGCAACCTGCTTCTCTGTCCGTGTAATTTTCTGTTTTATTTCCAGCCGTTGTGATACATTCTTAATCTTCTCATTGTAGAAATCTATAGAGTCAACACTTTTTCCCACAAGTCCCAAAATTCCTGTCCTGTGCAATGGCCGCGTCCCCTCTTGTTTCTTCACTGTCCTAGACGTTTCAAACATATATTCAGCACGAGCTAGTTTCTTTCTGTAGTCTTTTAGTTCCGTCCACACCTTATCAGCCTGCTCAACAAAATAAAATGTTCAATATAAAACAAAACCCCAGAATTCTATCAGTAGGTGTGTGCTCGATTGAATAATGATAGAGAATAAGTTCAAATGGAATTGTTAATGATGCATGCTTTTGAGCAACTCATCAATCATGGTTTTTGTCATAAGGAATACAGTACTCCTTATCTTTGAATGCTTGGCCATATCTATTGAATTCGCCCAAACTTGCCAGTTTCCTCATGAGAGTGGGAGAAGGCCTAAACCAAATGACATTGAAAAATGAGTCATTTAGTTATGGCAAGGGTTGAAACGCAGCTTGAATCCAGAGCTGAGATAGCTGGGTCAAAGTTGCTAATGTATCAATAAATTCAGAGCTTAGCTGAACTATGCTGCTAAAATGTTTTGTTTTTTGCGAACTTTTCAATCCTCTCAGAGATATAGAGGCTCCCCTAGAGGTAGATGAAATTAAAATTTTATATTAGGAGTGAGCTAACTAGGCAGCAATTTTCCCTCCGGAGTAATTTTCTCTCCCCAGTTAATTTTATGAGCATCTGGGTTGATTTAAAAAAAATGGGGCAAAACCCCTGAGTAAGATCCTGAAATACATGGAACTTTGATCCATGAAAAACTCAAACTACCTCTGAAAATTTGGCCAGATTCAAGCCAATTCAGGCCCATTTTTTACTTGAAAAGCAGAATTCCGGAGAGAAGATTGCTCCCTAGTTAGCCTACTCCTATTATATTCTATTCAATCATGCACAGCATTTGATTTGAGAGCCTACCATTCTGCTGCTACTGCTACTAGACTTCATGAGGGACCTATTCTTGCCAATTAGGAAAAGAATATACGGCCCCTCTTACAACTATTACCAAGAACATTATGATGAGAAGGATACGAGTGAAATTTCAAATACCTGTGACATGTCGGTGACAATCAAAGATCTTTCAAAAGTTTCCGGGTACAACCTCCCGAAAAAAGAGTCCACTTGTTCTCTGCGTGTTTTCCCAGCTGGTACAGGAGGAATATCTCGAACTAGGATTGCAAATTGTTCTGGTTTAAACTCCAATGAAGTTTGCTCCCTTGCTCTTAGTTGAAGAACATGCTTGTAGGTTTTCCAGAGAACAATATATGTCACCACTGAAACCCAGTACGCTGCAACTACAAAAGCCCATAATCGTTTGCTCTCTTGCTGCAAAACACAAATTTAAGGCCAGGCCTTATTAATTGGATTTGAAAATTTGGAGTCAAAACAACATCAGAAGGCGAGGGTTTGCCTGGCACCTGAATATTGCCCATAGCAAGCTTGTCAAAATCATCATAACTGGCAAGAGTTTTGTTCTTTGCCTGCTCCATAGTGGTTCGATAATTGATATCGGTTACACTCAGAGGAATGAGAACCAGTAAACAAACTCCTCCAGATAATATCATGATTATCAAAGCTGTTTAGAAACAATCCAATAACAAAAGCCTTTTAGTCCCAAAAGTTTAGATGATACAGAAGTCTATTTCCATCTTAATGGAAGCCTAGATTTGTCAAAAATAGCAATTTTTTTCAGTTTTGGATTAAGTTCAATTTAAGTTGGTTTTATTAAATTTTGAGAGATTGTAATACATCATTATTTTTCTTATTTTGAGAGATTGAAACACGTTATTATCTTTTTCAAATTGGGTTATAAAATGTTTTTATTGTTTTATAAGTGTATAAACTCAATCTTTCATACTAATTCATTCCTAAACCTTTCATACTAATTCATTCCTTCGATGTTAATCCATTCCTTTGATGCTAATCGATCTTTTTTTTAATGAAATTACTATGTTATATTCATTTTTTAATTATTTATATTTTAATTTTGAATGAGCTTAAGAAGAATTAAGCTTTTAAAAACAAAGTTCCTAATTTGAATTGTCTTAGGAAGGATCAAACTTTTAAAAACAAAGTTCCATGTTCCACCAGTCAAGTAAGTAAAACTATGATTTAAAGCAAAATTCCTCATGAAAACTTAAAAAACCTATGATTTAAAGCAAAATTCCTCATGAAAACTAAAAACAGGTGAGTTTAGTGGTGAATTTATCCACTTACTAATTTACTCCAGAAGGAAAATAAAATTATCATTTTTAAAAGACGGTTTTCTTTGCCTATGCATCTGGGTTTACTTTGCTGGCTGTAATAGGGTAGTAGCCAAGCTATTTTCAAACAAGTTGACATAATGCACGTTCATCAGTCCTCATAACGACAGTAATGAATGGGAATAAGATTTCACAAGTACTTTTGAGGCTAGATGCTAAAACAAAAATTGCAACTGACTGAATTGTGGAATAATATTAATGTACCAGTAGTGAAGAATCTGAGATAAACGGCTGCATCCAGACCAGCCATAGAGATAATGTCATCTTCAGTAGCCTGCGAGGCTTCCACAATCCAGGCGAAAGGATACCGAGATTTAGACGCATCCAGTCCCTTGAGAATTCTATTGGGGAAATAGATCACACGGTTCCCAGGCCTCCTGGACAGCCATGAAAACCCCAAAACCAGAAATATGAAGATGATAAATGAAGTGCCCAGAGATGTCAGCAAGGAACTGAAATCCATGAGGCAGATGATGCATCCACACACAGACAGTCTCTCCCTGCAGCTTCTCTTCTTCCCTACTCTTAATTTGTTTGATTTGTTTCTCTTTCTCTGGCTTCTAGTACTCAACAACCATAGTTCAATGAACCCAACATATATAGAACATAAAAATACATACATTCGGATACGATATGTGTGGTACCAGGGAATTGTAATTCAGTGGGAGTCAAGATCTGGAATCCGACTGGGACCGATACCACACTCAGGACAATTATCACCGGCCCATGCGGGAACTAAACTGAGATTGTGATTTGTAGAGTTAGTTACCGACTTAACTTTGATGATTTCTCCATCAAGGATAGTATTGGATTTGGTGTTGTGTTTATTTTCCTCTTCCACCCGCGGTCCAACGTAATCAATCCAAGAAGTTCTTGAATAATTACCCCAAGATACAAAGTTCAAACAAGTTCATGATTAATCGCGCAGAAACATTGATGTTCATCGACTTGCCATGGATGTTCATCGACTTGCCCTGTCTTCGTGTAACGAGGCGGTGAAGAGTCGTTTGGTGGGCAACTACCATAATGTATAATGGAACATTAACATTTGTTTTCGATACTTCTGTTACAATTGGACAAAATGCCGGCGCAGTTACTGTTTAACTGCAGAATCAATGTTGTTTTCATATAATGCAGACGGGTGGCAGTGGCAGAGTTAGAATTATATATGGTGGTTTTGTCCAGCTATTTTATGAAATGGTTTTTTGGTTGGAATTCGATAATATAAATTTATAAGAACTAGCACAGCAGCAAAATAGCCGCTGTTGAACGCAGAAAGGTTGAGAAGATGAAATAAATCTTTAAAAGAATATATTAAATTTTATTATTTATTAACAAATAAACTGTTGGGCTTCATCTATCTGGTGTTAATATTTTAATTTCTGTTAATCACTTACGTGGCAATCAGTTAGTTATCAAAGTAATTTTTAAATATGATTAGGTAAATGTAAAAAAGTAAACACATAAACTGATGTCTTTATAATAGCTAAGAAGTTAATGATTGAAAGCACAGCCATTTATTTTGTGTGACTACTAAGAATATTCCAGCCATATTTAATCCTGTCCATAAAAAACTTATTAAGCACTAAACCCCTATTAAATCTGCCCATTGTCAATAGCTGTACCCTTTCGACTTAATTACTATTTTTTGTTGTTTATAATTCATTTCTGAATGTAAAAAAAAATTGAACATATTAAAAAAAAACCTTAAAATACTCAAATTATATAAAAATAATCATTCAAATTTATAAATCTAACTAACAAAATTTCAAACAAATATAAAAATTCAGTTCGAATATGTTAACTATAACCCTATCAGTAATTGATCGGATAATTCGGAAGCGTGTCGAGGTCGATTATCTCGGTGTCATGTGGATTTTTGTCAAACTCGGACCTGTGGTATTGTCTCGAGCCATTTTCAATTATTTATTTGAGCTGTGTGTAAACAATTGGAATTTGTAGGTTGAGTAATGATGTAATTTGACTTCCTTAATGATTAAAATGATCAGTCCAGTCATTCACAGACATAGAAAAGCAAAATCAAAAACTTTATTGCAAAGCACAATAAAATGGATTATGGGTTTTGAGAATTCTAAAATGGCATGGAATCTTATAGATCTTCTGTGTTCGCCCTTCCCTGTGAACTCGTCTCCTCTTTGCGGAGGGACCCGGGATGCCCAGACGTACCCGTCGGTTAATGCTTACCTCTTTGTGGAGGTGCGCGCATCCAAACGAAACCCGGCGTCACACAATGTTTGTCATCGTTTCAAATATTCGACACAAACCATTTTAATATTTATTTTATTTTGAGTAGTTATTTTTTTTTATTGTTTTAAAACATTTTTAATATCATGCTCCATTTGTTTTAATGTCAAATTCAATAAGTTAGGTAAGCTACTCAAATGTAAAATTGAGTATTTTTATCTTATTTATAATAAATAGGATAATATAGTATGACATGTGACTCATTCCCAATAACACAACATCCTCCACATAAATCATCAATAACAAAACATAACCTACTATGCATATTCCTCCTCCTCCATCCTTCTTTATCCAATTTTCTAATAACTTTATAAATAAACCAATTAATGTGTGTGAGAGGGGGCATTCTTGTTTCATCTTGAGATTAGTATTGATTGGACTTTCATGCTTCAATTTTTATCAGTTATGGATACTGAAAATTCTATAATAACTTTTTCGTATAAGTGAAAAGTTGCTCCTCTCCACTTAATTGGAATTCTTATTTTCTATAGATTCTTTCCCATTTTTTTATTTGAGTGACTATATCAAAACTTTAGAAAAAATGAAAAAGCAAAGATAAATACTATTACCTTTCCCTTGAACTTTCCCACTAGTAGCTCTAAGAGTTATAGAGTGGTCAATCATTGAATGCTTAGGTCAAAAAAATGGCTTGAGAAGGAGCCATGATATTGTTGTCTTATGCTCATTTATCTTTTTCCTCTCTAAAATGGTACCAAACTAGGAGCACCTGAGTGGGCCCAATGGTTAAGAACATGTGTTATCTCCAGGGAGGTCACAGGTTCAAAATCGGCGGGGGGTAGGGATGCTCATATTGGCCCGTTGTGACAAGGCTGGAAGGGTAGACAACCCCTGGGATAGAGGTTCACTTCGGTGGGACTCGGGACGTCTCAGCCCCTGCTAAGTCACAAGTTATTGGTATATCTGGCTTACGGGCTGTTGGATATACTCTTGGGAGGTTGTTGTTCCCATGGTTAAAAAAAAAAAAAAAAAAATGGTACCAAACTACTTGGAAAAGAGGCTACTAACTGTGTTGGGGATTTTGTTGCATGGGAGAGGAAAATATCCTTTGTTAATCTAGGTTGTGAGTTAAACAATAGACAATGATTAGTTGCAGGACAAGTAGAAGAGTATTATTGCATAAAAACAAAGCAATAGAGCATGCATTCAATGAAATTACAAATTAAACTACAAGGA
>SNQJ01S0041753.1:29014-73904 GCA_010110895.2 Picea sitchensis
AGCATGTGTCACCTTAGTTACGATGTCATGTGTTTTTGCATGGATATGAATTAGGTGATGTTGTTAATTCCTTATTTGTTAAAAAGAAAAAAAATTCCCTATTGAACTTCGCTATTCATAGACATAACGAAGGGGACGTTACAAAATAAAACCTTCCTTGAGAAGTTTTTCAACCTCATCATTTATGGTTGTCTCCTTCCTGGGATTAACTGGTTGAAACTTCTATCGAACATGCTAGGAATTTTCATAGGTGTGAATATCATGTTCAAAATATCATGGGTATATTCCTATCATATCTTCATAGGACTGGAAAAAAAGTCACATAACTCTTTAAACAAAGAGGTATACGTGCAGATCTCTTCGAGAGAACAGCTTGTGCCTACAAAACATTTTCCACGATGCCATGGGTTTTCTAAATGTTAATTGGAAAGTTTTTTGATATGATAGTCATGTTCCCTTTGGCATAGATATCATGCCTTGCTAAGGGGTTCATGGATTGATCAACACGTCTACTCACAACTGAAAAAAAATCTCCACTTTCAGCATGACTGATTTGAGGGAGGAATTATGATCTATGATGCATATCCTCCCATGTTCGTTTTGGCCCTGTCATCACCTCTATAATAACTTCATTATAAGGAAAGACAATATCAAGAGTATCGATGGAATTCGAATAATTTTGACGCCAAATAATCTCTAGAAATTGATCGTCTTCTTCCATCCAAGAAAAATCTGGATCAGGGTATGTAGTAGATTTCTATATTGCTCGATAAGAGATCTCTACTGCAGACAACAACATGGCCATACTGGCATGCACCTAACCTTCTACCTATTAACTCAGTGAAGGAAGCACCCACGGATCTTCCAAATACGAGGTTATAAATGAACCAACTTGTGTAACATGGAATGAGGAACTCAAATTTTGGTAGCTGACCGAGGTAGCATGAATATAAGAAACTGGTGTTGCATAATTAAATTTTCCCATGAGTGAAGGATACATTCCAACACCAATTCTCTTAGTTTTGTTTCATATTTTTCAATCAACAATACCGTAGATCACATATTTTCCATAGAGTAAATGACATCTGGTCGATCTTTACAATTCTCCCAGCATGGGGAAATCACAAAACTTAAACAAATGTGGAGACAACAGTCGTCATCACATAATTCCAAATCCTTCCTAACAAAATATTATAGTCGAGAGGATCATTGACTACTTCAAATTCTACAGAAACAGACTTTCCTCCTAACTAGACTGGAAAAGAGGAAATGAGCTCATGCGATCTGAATGATGTTTCATCGAACGTGGTCAAAAGGGTAGAAAAAGGGGTAAGTTCCATAGAGCTAATGTATTTCCAATGGGACAAAGACATGACACATGTCGAATCACCTTCGTCAATGATGGTCCTTTGAGTAACGTGTTTTGCGTACATGATATTAATCTAGAAGGCTACATGATAAGGAAGGCGAGGCTTCGCTTCAGTAGCATCAAAATTCACAACGAGCTAAATTGAAGAGTCAATAGATCCAATCAAAAACAACAATGTGGCTTGTTGTGTGAGGTAACTTTGGAACACCTCTGAGGAATACATTTCACAAGGTGTCTACGTCAAATCCTAAAAAATAAAGTAGTAGGGAATGGCTTGAGAGTTATGGTTTTGTGATGCTTGCTAATGCACACCTTTCGGTATGTGTGGAACTATTTCCTTCCTAGGATTCTCTATATGGAGAGAATTTTGAGGATCCAAAGTTTCTTTTCCTTTAGGCGTCGACTCAGGATTACTATAATCATGAGACCTAGTCGACATATCCACTTAATATTCTTTTGTATGGTTGACAAAATTGATGAACGAGTACGATCCATCCAAAAAAATTTCAATTCAAGTGACCACTTATGGATTAGAAGTGGAAGAGCCTACCTACATATTCTTCCCTTGCAGGAACATATTTTTCAATACAACAGGATGTTTTTCAATCAAGTGGTGGGCCTCTTCCATTTGTGAGCATTGATGGGTAAGGTGATTAGCCCCACAAAGCTTGCATGGGAATATCACCTTCCCCTTATCATTCTTTTCCCCTCCATATTTTTTGTTATATTTGGTGTTTTTATTACCTCCACCTCCTTTCTTATACTTTCCCTTTGTACCTTTTCCTTCAAATTGTTGGGTACCCTTCGAGACCATCTATTGTAAGTCATGCACATCCGATGACTAGACGATGGAGATGGTCAAAGAAGTAGCTTGACTGATCATTGATGGATGAATAATCATCTATTGCATCTCGTTTATGACTATATATGCGGTAGTTCTTTTAACAAACTGAACGATGCCATCAGCATGAAGTCCAGATTTCATTTTTGAGGGAACGAAATTGGGTCGTGGTGCGTCTGGTATAATTTCATAAAGGATCCTAGACTGCAAATAGATAAAATCTAATTGTTGGGCCCTAAATATCACTTCTTCCTCATAAAATAATCTTTATGTGGTTCCATGATCCAAGTAGATATCGATGGCCACCCACCTTTTCCAACTGGCTCAAAACAATTTTCTGGGAATTTTGGTAATTTACTATTTTTAGCAGTTTTTAACTTCTGGGGCCATTTTGAGGCCCTAAACGATGTTTTTTTTGGAAAACATGTTTGAAATATGGAAGTTTCTTTCTTATTGCGCCTGAAATGAATCTCCTCAACGATACCTTTCCAACAAGCTATCATGCGCCTAAAACGAAGTTCGTATGCAAAAGTTACGACCCCGGGAAGTTGATGTACTAACTTACCTAAACGGGGTCCACATGACTTTTGGCGCTTCATCTCCTAGGGTTAGGTTTTTGGATGTATAGGGATTTTGGCATTCCTTTTTATTGTAAAAAGGCCTTAAGAGCCGCATTTTAATCATCTTCTTGTGAATTTGAGTAGTCGTCACATCTCTTCTCAGAGATAAGCTGCCACCATTCTAGTGAGTCTTTCACTCTGTATTTTTACAGTCTCTGTACATTTATTTCATTAATAGAAATCCTGTATTATTGTATCTTTGGGTTTATGGTTGCATCTCTGATACATTTTTGTTATATTATTGGATATCTGCGATATCTCTGTGCATTTATTTATTATATCTCCGCTCCCATTTCATGCCGAAAATAATCTGGACCAGTCCATCTTTAGATATCATCAACAATAAAGACTTGACGAATCATTCGAACAAGAATTTAGGAGGAATTTTATCTTTAATCAACATATTTCATATTCTCCACTCTTGGATATGATCTGAGATATGAGTGGCCTTGTCCTTTTTTATCTTAGAAAGGAGATCGGTATTGGAATCATACCAGAAAGGAAGTTGAAATTGGTTGAGAAAAACTAAATCCAAATCATGAAACATGTCAAATTCTCCACCTTCAAGTTCGATGTAAAACCCCAGGTTTTGAGCTCCGTATTAAATAATGTATTTTGTTAATTGTCAGGACACTAGAGGGCCCAAAAAATTAAAAGAGTCCAGTGTGCCTAAGAGGTCCCAAACAATTAAAAGTTGTATTGTGTTGATCCTCGAGGTGGATCTGAATTTGATTGTAGCCATAAAATCCATCCATGAAGGAAAATATTTTTCTTCCTTCACACTCATCGATAATATGATCAATGAAATATGTGGGGAAGTTGTATTTCGAACAAGCCTTGTTCATATCTCAGAAATCGATACAAACACATATAGTTCCTTGGTTTTCTTCGACAAGAATGGGATTTGACACCCATTTTGTGAGAGGAACTGGGTAAATAAAACCTTCCTTGAGAAGTTTTTCAACCTCATGCTTTATGGTTGTCTCCTTCCTGGGATTAACTGGTCATAACTTCTATCGAACATGCTAGGAATTTTCGTAGGTGTGAATATCATGTTCAATAATTCGAGGGTATATTCCTAGCATATCTTCGTAGGACTAGGAGAAAATGTCACATAACTCTTTAAACAAAGAGGTATATGTGTAGATCTCTTCGAGAGAACAATTTGTTCCTATAAAACATTTTCCATGATGCCATGGGTTTTATAAATGTTGATTGGAAGGGTTTTTTATATGATATTCATGTTCCCTTTGGCATAGCTATCATGCCTTGTTAAGGGGTTCATCAATTGATCAACACTTCTACTCACAGCTGAACAAAATTATCCACTTTTAGCATGATTGATTTGACGGAGGAAGTATGATCGATGATGCATATCCTCCCATGGTCGTTTTGGCCTTGTCATCACCTCTATAATAGCTTCATTATAATGAAAGATAGTATCAAGAGTATCGATGGAATTCAAATAATTTTGACCCCAAATAATCTCTAGAAATTAATCGTCTTCTTCCATCCATGAAGAAGTCGGATCAGGGTATGTAGTAGCTTGATATATTTCTCGATATGATATCTCTACTACAGACAACAGCATGGCCATCCTGACATGCACTTGACCTTCTACCTATTAACTCAATGAGGGTAGCACCCACGTATCTTCCAAATACGAGGTTCTAAATGAACCAACTTGTGTAACATGGACCGAGGAACTCAAATTTTGGTAGTTGACCGAGGTAGCATGGATATAAGAAACTAGTGTTGCATAATTAAATGTTCCGATGAGTGAAGGATACATTCCAACACCAATTCTCTTAGTTTCTGTTTGATATTTTTCAATCAACAAGACCATAGATCACATGGAGTCAGAGCAGTTAAATGACATCTGGTCGATCTTTTGATATTTTCCGTTTGATATTTTCCATGGAGTCAGAGCGGTTAAATGACATCTGGTCGATCTTTACAATTCTCCCATCATGGGGAAATCACAAAACTCAAAAAAATGTGGAGACAACAATCGTCATCACATAAATCCAAATCCTTCCTAACAAAATATTATAGTCGAGAGGATCATTGACTACTTCAAATTTTACAGAAACAAAATTTTCTCCTATCTGGACTAGATAAGAGGAAATGAGCCCATGTGATCTGAATGATCTTTCATCGAACACGGTCAAAAGAGTAGGAGAAGGGGTAAGTTCTAGAGAGCCAATAGATTTACAACAGGACAAAGACATGACACATGTCCAAGCGCCTTCGCCAATGATGGTCCTTTGAATAATTTGTTGTGCATACATGATATTAATCTTGAAGGATACATAATAAGGAAGGTGAGGCTTCACTTCAGTAGCATCAAAATTCACAATGACTTGGATTGAATAATCAATATCTCCAATCATGAACAACAATGTGGCTTGTTGTGTGGAGTAACTTTAGAGCACCTCTAAGGAAGACATTACAAAACGCGTCTAAGCCAAATACTAAAAAATAAAGTAGTTGGGAATGGCTTGAGTGTTATGGTTTTTCGATGCCTGCTAATGCACACCATTCGGTATGCATGGAAATATTTCCTTCCTAGGATTCTCTATATGGAGAGAATTCTGATGATCCAAAGTTTCTTTTCCTTTAGGGGTTGACTCAAGATTAACATAATCATGAGACCTAGTCGACAAATCCACTTAATATTATTTTGTATGGTTGACCAAATTGATGAATGAGTATGATCCATTTAAAAAAGTTTCACTTAAAGTGACCCCTTATGGATTAGAAGTGGAAGAGCCTACCTGCATATTCTTCCCTTGTGGGAACATATTTTTCAATACAACAGGATGTTTCTGCTAATTTAGTGTTATCAAGTGGTGGGCCTCTTCCATTTGTGGGAATTGATGGGTAAGGTGATCTCCCCCACAAAGCTTTCATGGGAATTTTACCTCCCTCTTCTCATTATTTTCCCCTCCAATGTTTTCATCATATTTGGTGTTTTTATTACCTCCACCTCCTTTTTTATCCTTTCCCTTTTTACCTTTTCCTTCAAGTTGTTGGTTTCTCTTCGGGGCCATCTATTGTAAAACATGCACATCCGATGACTAGACGATGGAGATGGTCAAAGAAGTACCTTGACTGGTCACTAATGGATGAATAATAATTTGTTGCATCTCATTTATGACTATATCTGCAATAGTGCTTTTAACAAACCAAACGACGCAATCGGCATGAGGTCCAGATTTCATTTTTGAGGGAACGAAATTGGGTCGTGGTGCGTCTGGTATAATTTCATAAAGGATCCTAGACTACAAATAGATAAAATATAATTGTTCGGCCCTGAATATCACTTCTTTGTCACAAAAGACTCTTGATGTGGGTCTGTCTTTAGAGATCATCAACAATAAAGACTTGAGGAATCATTCCAACAAGAATTTATGAGGAACTTTATCTTTAATCAACCTATTTCATCTTCACCACTCTTGGATATGATCTGAGATATGAGTGGCCTTGTTCCTTTTTATATTAGAAAGGATATCGGTGTCAGAATCATACCGAAAAGGAATCTGAAAGTGGTTGAGAAAAACTAAATCCAAATCGTGAAACATGTGAAATTCTCCACCTACAAGTTCGATGTACTGATTCATTGTGAATATCGTAAGAGTTCGGTGGAAAAGGAAGAGACATATTGAATCATCGTTTAAGGAATTTGACAAACACCACAGATGAAATGTCATTCTGTGGTCATTAGTATCTTCACCAAGATTTCCTTCGAACTTAGGAATGTTTGATTTCAACTTGGTGGGAATCGGTGGCCATCTCCGATCATGAAAAACCTTATCGTTTTTGTGTTTTTATAGGTCTAGCAAGTTTAACGTCGCCAGAAAAGGTAACCTCAATTGTGACCCATAATTCCAACTAAGAATTTTGGAAGTTCAGGGTTGAGAACCATTTGGAGAAGAATATCCTAGGTTGGTTTTGGCAACAGGTTTCCAGGAAGAGATTGCATATGGGCCAGAGATTTGCATGAAACCTTGTTGGCCCTAGTTAAATGGAGGAAAACCACCACCCATATGATTCTTGAGCGGAAAAAAATCCTTGCATGGGGATATTATGACTGAGAAAGAGGTTTCCCCCTGAGGACATCCCTTTCAAAGAGAATGACTCTTGCGTGGGATTCCATTAGCCATGGAAGGGGTTTCCCTTTGTTGACATTGTAGATGAGGTAAAATGATTACTTCCAAAACCACCATATAATGTGAATGGAGTTGAACTAGATGGCATGCCAATGGATTGAAATCGACCACCTATAGGATCTCCCCACCCTATGAAGGGATTAGGGATGGAAGATGGGAAAAAACTACTCCCAAGAAAGGGGAACAGAGGAGGAATATGAACTCCACCCCAAGGAAAATCTTGGAAGGGAATCAAAGAAATTCGTATAAAAATGTTGGTAGCTTGGGAAATTGAGTAAGAACTAGTAAATATGTTTTTCATACTCATTGATGTCATACCAACTGAAAAATTGTTATATACGAAAGGTAGCAACGAGATCACACTCGAAGGTTGAGTGGACACGACTACCAATGACAAAGAGTTGTTAAGTGATGCAACTATTATGGATTGAATCATGTTAGTCGATTGGTTGGAGAAGCCAGGAGGAAATATTTCTCTGGTTACAATTTTTGACATGGGGGTTGCAAGGGCCCCTAACCCAGAGACCTCTGAGGTTCCTTCCATTATAGCACACCGAAGAGGGTAACTATCACCGAAGTCGAACTTTGGAGGTGAAATTCGTAAAACAATCGGACTGTTAGATCTAGTTAACGGAGGATTGAATGGATGAAAAAATCATTCGACTTTGATATCCGATTTAATACCCCAAGGCTGAGCCCCAGCTGAATTGTAAACATGTTTTATAGGATGGTGATCCAAGTAATTATAAGATAGGAGGCTTATGTGATGATTAGGCCAGAGAGCCTAGATGCTTAAGGCCAGTGAGCCTATCTTTGTATATGTAAACACTCCTATCATTAATATTAATATATCGTTGTGTGTAGACTAGCCATGATAAAATATTATGGGGGACTAGGCTCCACTGGGAAAGGAAATGGAGGGGGATAGGAGACTAGGAAAAAGGGCTAATCTTGAGGGATTAACTCAAAGATAATATTATATTATTATTCTTAAAAGACTATGGTGAGGATAATTATTTCATCCTAAGTCTTATGGGAAGTGGAATGATCTACAAGTGGAGAGAAATGAGCTCTAGGAGAGCCATGTGTCAATCATAGCACATGCAAATACATGTGGGGAAAATAGTATGTTTTCCCATTTTTTTCCATTCACGCATGCACTCAACCATTATTTTTTCCTCCATCGTCAACCTCTACATTGTAAATGCACCTATGGAACCTGCATGCACTCTCTGCTACCCCATACATTCCTATTGAGAACAAATCATATGTATTTTTCCTGAGCTCATATTGTTCCTTAATCGTTTTGTTGTTGCTACCAACAGAGTTCCCTATCTGAGCATGGTTGTTTCCCTACCCATTTTTTTTTTTTCTTTTTACTTGAGCCTGTAACTGGTTGACTTAGGAGTTGGACTGAAGAAGTAGGTTGTCAGTCCTATGGGATTGAAGAGGAGTGTTTTCAGGACCATGGATTGAAGAAGTAGGTTGTCAACCATATGATAAAATCTCTTCAGGTGAGAGAGGTTGTTGGGAAGGGATTTCCTAGAGGGAGCTCAATTGCAGCTATAATGCTCGGAGAATTATTGTCTGACATGTTGTTGAATACCTGGAAGGGGAGTGGGGTAGCCGAAGGACTGTTGATAAATGGAGGGGCACACTTCCTAGGGTGGTACATGCATGTGGGAAATGAGAGGTTGTAGGATGTTAGTCTGAGTTGGATCCTGGGACATAATCCTTCCAGTTGATTGTGTAACATCCTGTTGTCTCAGCCTAGCCTACGAATCCCTTTACCCAGGTGGAGTTTAGTCCCATATAATGGGTGAACCACTGCTGAGAGTGATGAGCAGCGTGGTCTAAGGCTAGGAGGTTCATGGAAGGTCTGCACACAGTTGGTGGTATTCTATAAAAAGCTAAGTATAAATTATGTGTTCAATTACATGTTGTGTATTTGTACTTGTCTTATACTTATGAGTATTTCCTGTAGATGTTGTATGTATAGGATTATTGTTATTTCCGCATTAATTTGTGTATCGGGATAATGTGTTGGTTGTGTAAGTTTTATATGTATGATGATCTGCAAGAGTTTCAGGGTAGCATAGCCCATCAATTTTATGGTTGGGTATGCTAAAAATTGGTATCAAAGCATAGTAAAAGTTGTTTTTATGGAGCAGCATGGCTCGGCCTAGGTTGGTGGGGATGTTACAAATTGGTATCAAAGGTCTGGTTTTCAACACTGAGCCTAGATGGGCCATATAAGTGGAAATTGAAGAAAAACTTTTAGAAGGATTTGTTGTCGAAATAGACAAAATTCGTGTTTAAGAGCATCCATGAGTGCCAAGAGGGCGTTGAGAGAGCTCCTTAGTTGTGTTTGAAATCTCAAGAAGTTAAGCGGTTCAAGAAATCCAACAGAGGAAAGAAACCACTGTAATAGTGGTTTTTGGGCCACAAAGTTCAGATTTGGGACGTCGGATTTGTTCAGGAGAAGGCAAATCCTTCAAAACCATCAGATCTGAGAAAGAAGTGTGGTGGTTAACCTTCAAGTTCTTCGGACTTTGTTGCTTCGGAAAAATTTAATATTTTGACAAAAGGGGGAAAAACCCCCGAAGCTCCAAAGTCCCGAAGTAGATATACACCATATACCATTTGGGAGAAGGAATACCAATGGATTCCCCAAGTGGTTCGGCAGTTCGACGTTCAGATAAATCTGTTTTTGGTTTGCACGGAGTGGAGTTTTCTCTAAAGTTCCAAAGTTTGGAACTAATCTGGACCATCCATTAATTAGAGACATGTGTCCACAGATTAACCAATGTTTAGAATTTAGGCATCTGGTAGTTCGGGGGTGGGTTGGTGTTCAACAACAAAAACCTCTGAAGCCTGAAGTTCCAAATTCTCAAAGCCGTGAAGTTCCGAAGCTCTAGGGAACACCTGTTCAGAAATTCGGCGTTCGGGTGTTTCGATGTTCTCTGGTGTGGGATTCTCTGAAGTACTGAAGCACCGGAGTGATGAGACATGATGATGTCATTTGGAGTGACATGGACCTGATCGAGAATTTGGAAGCTCGATGATCGGGAGTTTAGGAGTGTGTAGATGAGAATGTTTTCGAAGCCCTTAAGTTTTGAAGATCTAGGGGACAACTGTTTGGAAGTTCGGCATTCGAGAGTCATCAAGTATGTGGGTGTGAAATCTTTCGAAGCCTGAAGTTTCGAAGTCATGAAGTACCAGAGTGACTTGGCCTACTGACATCACCTAGGGTGACATGGACCCCTATTTATTCTTGCATGTGTCATCATGTTTCATTCCTTTCAAAGACCGTTTGTTCCAGATAGAACTTGACATGTGTCACTCGTCAGATTGAGCCACATGTCATCTCTACATTTCTGCCATGTAGAAAACCTCCCTAGTGTGTGGTTACTGTTGATACTCTGGGTGTCGCCAGTTTGACATTTAGAGGAGACGTGGTATGATGAAGGTAAAACATCTGAATCCCAAAACAACAGAGTTCTAGAGTAATGAAATGCCAAAGTGTCATCCCAAAATATCGAAAATTCAATGTTTGGGGAAATGTGTGCATGATTGTTGCAAGAACCTTTGAAGCGTGAAGATTTGAAGATATTCTTCAGGAAGTCTCCAGTTTGGAATTTGGAGGGAACGATGTGTGGAGTAGTCAAAACTTCTGAAGCTCGAAGTTTCAAATTCCCAAATCTCCAAAGTAGCGAAACCCCGAATCTCCGAAGATGTATTGTTCAAGGATTCTCTAGTTTGACATTCGAGAGAGATACATCATGAAGTAGAAAGAGCCTTTGAAGCCTGAATATCCAGAGCCTCAATGTCCTGAAGCTACGAATGAGAGCTTAGGCATAGACCTTAGTCATATGAGACTTCAGTTGAGATAAAAGATGGCTAGTGTCAAATTGTTGTTTTCAAAGACAAATTGTTCAGATATCCATAACTTCCTACTCAAAACTCAGAATTGAGCAAGGGAGAATTCATTGGAAATATATTGGATAATAGAACATAACTGTTCACCTAGGAAATTGATTTGAACAGTTAATTTTTCAGAAAATCCATAAGAAAGGAATATGATATATTATTGAACTAGAACGATTCATATTTACATGAAATTGTTGAGCCAGCTAGCTTGACAAATTTATGTTGGATGCACATTTTGCCGAGTTAACAACAACTAGAGTAGAATAGGATCAACATAGTGCAAAGGATGGAATAAGATGAGATCAGAGGAATGGATATCCATTTGGGTATTGAAGAAACAAACTCCAATGGACATGGAGAAGGAAAGGATGAAGACATGGATATGGTAGAGACCATTAGAAATTTGCAGAAAGATGTCCAAAGTCACAAGGTTGATGATGAAAGGCTTATGAAAGTCAAGGATCAGTAGGAAGAGTTCAACATGAATTTAAGGTAGAGCCTAGACAAAATTGAAAAGAAATTGGATAAAGAGAATGGCTCAAGAAAATCAGGAAGCCATAGGTCTCCTGAAGAGAAAGGAAGATCACATACTGTTAGCAGACATCACCATCACTCTAAAAGGCATTCCAATAGGAGATATCACAACAACTCAAGTCCATCCCCTGTCAGGAAACATTAGAAGATGTTTGGGGTGGATGAACTGCGAGGAGAAATGAACAAGATCAAACCTCACACATTTGATGGTGAGCACAATAGGGATGAATATGTCGAGACATGGTTGTTAGGCATGAGGAAGTACTTCCAATTGAATAATTATTCTTCACATGCATAAGGAAGAATTGATATCTATCAGCTTAAGGGAAAGGCATCCATGTGATGGGAACAACTTGTGCAGGTGCAACACATTAAAGAGAAAAATGTTACTTGGAAGGAATTCAAGAAGTATTTTGAAAATAAATACTTGACTAAGAGATATTATGACAAGAAAATTAAGGATTTCTTTGAAATCAAACTTAGAAGTATGTCCATTGACGAATATGAAAGAAGGTTTTTGGAACTGTTGAAGTATGTCTCCTTCATCAAGGATGAGATAGTTAAGATTCAGAGGTATCTGAGTGGGTTTCCATATTTCATCAGTGACAAGAGTCAATATGATGATCCCAAGACATTGGAAGAAACCATAAGGCGAGCTAAATGCCTATATGACCAACATAAAGGAAAGCCAACTTTCCAAAAAGCTTGGGAAGACAAGAATACATTCAATATGGAACAGAGGAAGAAGGGGATTAAGCCACCATTCTTTAGAATCATTCCTCAAGGAAAACCAACTTCTAGAGAGCCCAGAGTGATTGAGACAGGTGGGAAAAGGCCAAGGCAACCACCTATTCAATGTTGGGGTTGTAAGGGAGATCATATGTTTAGATATTTTCCTCAAAGAAGTGACAAAGTGAGAGTTGTTCACAATGTAAAACAAGATGAAAGAGTGGAGGACATGGGAAGAAATGTATCAAGGATCTATGCATCCCTGTACAATAAGAAATTTGAGTTTCAATCACACATGATTGAAGCGGAACGTATGATCAACAACCAAACCATTGCAATTTTAATTGATTCAAAAGCTAGTCATAGTTATATAGATCCTAATATGGTGGAAAGATTGCAATTTCCATGAAGAAAGCATGGAAAAATTTGGTTGGTGCCACTAGCTACCAGAGGAAAAAGAAAATTTAATCAGATGGTTAAGTCATGTCCTATGGACTTGAATGGACCGGCCACCATGGAGGATTTAAACATATTGCCTTTAAGTTCCTATGACTATCTAATTGGGATGGATTGGTTGGACCAACACAATGTTGTATTAGAATATCATAACAAGGAATTTACTTGCCTGGATGAGGAAGGGAACCTAAAGATAGTGCATGCAATTCCCAAGGCAGTAACTGCCAGAGAGATCTCAGCAATGCAGTTGAATAAGTGTTACATAAAGGGTTGTAAAATATTTGCAGCCCATATGGAAGAAACACCTAAGTATAAGGTGTCAAAAATTGAAGATTATGCAGTTCTAAAGGAGTTTGGGGATGTATTTAAATAAATTCTAATATTACTCCATAAAGAGATATTGATTTCTCTATAAATTTGATACCTAGAGCAACTCTAGTATCCAAGATTCCTTACAGAATGAGTACACCAGAGCTAAACGAGTTGCAAATGAATCTTAAAGAACTTCTGAAGAAGGGGTATATACGTCCAATTTTTATTTGTAAAGACGAAGGATGGAACATTGATACTTTGTATTGACTTCAAGCAGTTGAAAAAAGCAACTGTAAATAATAAGTATCATTTGCCAAGGATCAATGACCTCTTTGATCAGCTGAAGAATGAAAAAATGTTCTCAAAGATTGATCTCAGGTCTAGTTATCATCAAGTAAGAATTAAAAATGAAGACGTCAACAAGACTGCCTTCATAACAAGTTATGGTCATTATGAGTTCACAGTGGTTCCATTTGGGTTATCAAAGGCACTAGTTGTTTTCACGTGTTTAATGAATGGTGTTTTCTGAGAATACTTAGATAAGTTTGTCATTGTATTTTTGGATGTCATTCTTATATATTCCAAGTCAGAAGAAGAGAATGAGTGACACTTGAATATGGTATTACAAGTGTTGAGGGAGCATAATTGGTATTCCATATTGAGAAAGTGCTCATTTTATCAAAACTAATTTCATTATTTGGGGCATATCATATCTGACAAAGGGATATCAGTGGAACTTGAAAAGATTGAATCCATTAAAGGGTGGTCAACACCTAAGAATATGACATAAGTCATATCATTCATGGGCCTTGTTGGCTACTACAAAATATTTATTATAGGATTTTCAAATATTGCACATCCGGTCACTTCCTTACAAAAGAAGGGAGTGAAGTTTCAATGGAAAGTAGATTGTGAAAAGAGTTTCCAGCACTTGAAACAATTATTAACCAGTGCTCCAATTCTAAGGATTGTTGGTCTAAATGAATATTTTATGGTATGCACAAATGCATGCAAAAAAGGACTTGGTGGAGTCCTCAATCAGAATGGGTATGTTGTATGCTATGAATCAAGGAAATTGAAGGAGAATGAAAGGAATTATGCCACTTATGATTTGGAGTTAGAATCCATAGTGCATGTCTTGAATAAATGGAGGCACTATCTCATGGGAAAAAGGTTTGAGCTGAGGTGAGAGCACAATGGTCTAAAATATTTATTTGATCAACCAACTCTAAATGCCAGGCAGAACAGGTGGTTAGAATTTCTTAGTGAGTACGACTTTGATATAAATCATATCAAAGTGAAAGAGAACAAGGTGGCTGGTGCACTCAGCAGAAGAGTGCATGAGTTTCATGTTGCAGCCATCAAAATGTACCAATATGATCTGAAACACATAATCTCAGAGGCTGCAAAATCAGATTTGCATTACATGGAATTAGTGGAAAAATTACAACAAGGTAATTTGCAGCAGAAAATTGAGGATTACAAGATAGGAATTGCGGAAATTCTCATGTATAGAAACATAATTTATGTTCCCAATTCAAAAGCATTGAAAATTATGATATTGAGGGAAATGCATAATGTACCTTATTCTGGACACCCAGGATATCAGAAAATAATAGCAACTGTCAAGAGCCAATATTATTGGCCAGACATGAAGAACGAAATTGTTGAGTACATTTCCAAATGTTTGGAGTTTCAAAAGGTCAAGGATAAGCATAGACACCCAATGGGGTTGCTGCAGTCATTACCTATTCCTGAGTGGAAATGGGAAGTGGTGACAATGGACTTCATCACCAAACTTCCCAGGACAACCAAGCAACATGATTCTATCATGTTAATGGTGGACAAGATTACCAAGGCTACCCATTCCATTCCAGTGAAAAACACTTACAAAGAAACTAACGTTGTTGATGTTTATATGAGGTAAATTGATTGATTGCATGGTATACCCAAGAAAATTGTGTCTGACAGAGATCCAAAATTCACATAGAATTTCTGGAAGAGATTATTCAAAGGATTTGGAGCAAATTTGAATTTTAACACAACTTATCATCCAAAATCTGATGGGAAAACAAAAAGGGTGAATCAAGTGATTGAATATATGTTGAGGATGTATGTGAACCATTGAAATGGGAAGACTTTCTACACTTGGTAGAGTTTTCTTACAACAATGGGTACTAAGAATCTCTGAAGATGATTCCATTTGGGGCACTTTATGGAAAAAAGTGAAACACACCAGTAAGTTGGGACAACCCAGAAGATAGAGACATGATTGGGCCATATTTTCTCAAGGAAATGGGAGAACAAATGTCAAAACTAAAGTAGAATTTAAAGGCTACTCAAGACAGGAAGAAAAGTTATGCCGATAAGGGCATAATTCATAGGGAAATCTACGTAGGTGATCATGTATTCATGAAAGTGAAGGCCAACAAAAGTTCCATGAAGTTGGGAAATTGTTCAAAGTTGGCAGCTCGTTATTGTGGGTTGTTTGAAATCCCAGAGAGGATTGGGCCTGTAGCTGATATGATTGCATTACCTTCATCTATGATTATTCATAATGTATTCCATGTGTCATTGCTCAAGAAGTATGCATATGATCCTAATCATGTTATTGATTGGAATGTGATTCAAGTGGAGAAAGAAAACGCTTTTCAAGTGCATATTGGACCAAAAGAGAAAAAAACTCCGGAATCGAGATATAGATCTAGTAAAGGTCCAATGGACCTGGTACGATCCTGAGGATGCAACTTGGGAGCAAGAAGATGATATGCAGATAGAATACCCATATATTTTTGAAGATTTTTGAAATCTTGGTGATAATATGTAAATAATATGCACTGAGGATAGTACATAAATAAGAGGAGGGGATTGTAATACCCTAATGCTGAGCCCCAGTTGAATTGTAAACATTTTTAATATGCTGGTGAGCCAAGTAATTATAATCTAGGAGGCTTATGTGATGATTAGTCCATAGAGCCTAGATGCTTAAGGATAGTGACTCTATTTTTGTATATGTAAACACTCATATCATTAATATTGATACATCGATGTGTGTAGACTGACCATGATAAAATATTATGGGGGACTAAGATCCACTCGGAAAGGAAAGGGAGGGGCCTTAGAGACTAGGAAAAAAGGCTAAGCTTGAGGGATTAACTCAAAGAGAATATTATATTATTATTCCTAAGAGACTATGGTGAGGATAATCATTTCATCCTAAATCTTATGGGAAGTGGAATGATCCACAAGTGGAGAGAAATGGGATCCAAGAGAGCCATGTGTCAATCATTGCGCAAGAAAATATATGTGGGTAAAATGGTCTATATTCCCATCATTTTTCCATTCATGCATGCACTCGGGCATTATTTTTCCCTCCATTGTCTACCTCTGCATTGTGCATGCACCTATGGAACCTTCACACACTCTGAGATACCCCGTACATTCCTGTTGAGGATGGTGCATCTGTATTTTTCCCAAGCCCATATTGTACCTTAACCATTTCATTGTTGTTGCCAAAACAATTCTCTGTTTGAACGTGGTTATTTCCCTTATCATTTTTTTGTTGTTGTTTTTACCTGAGTCTGTAACTGGTAGACTTAGGAGCTGGACTAAAGAAGCAGGTTGTCAGGCATGTGGGATTGAAGAGGTGGGTTTTCAGGCCCATGGATTGAAGAAGCAGGTTCTTAGGCCCATGGATTGAAGAAGCAGGTTGTCACTTTGAGCAACTATCTCCAGGTGAGAGAGGTTTTTGGGAAGGGATTTCCCAGAGGGAGCTCAACCGCATCTATAATGCTAGGATATTTTTTGACTGGCCTGTTGTTGAAGCCCTGGAAGGGGAGTGGGGTAGTCAAAGTACTGTTAATCGGATAAGAGCCACACTTCCTGGGGTGGGACAAAAATGTGGGGAATGAGAGGTTGTAGGATGTTACTGTGAGTTGGATCCTGGGACGGAATCCTTCTGGTTGACTATGTAACTTCCTATTGTCTCATCCTAGCCTAGGAATCCCTTTACTCGAGTGGATTTTATTCCTAGCTCGGGGGTGACCCACCATTGAGAGTGATGAGCATCGTGGTAAAAATTCCTAATTGTAATTTGGTAGTTGTTATTATATGAAAATTTTACCAGTGGCAAGAATTCCTCCCAATTTTTCTGTTGGTCCATTACATACAAACGTAACATATCCTCCAAAATCTAGTTTGTTATTTATGTTTGCTCGTCTGTATCTAGGTGATAAGTTGTGATAAAGTTTAATTGTGTTCCCAAATATTCTTGGAAACTGGTCAAAAAGATTCCTGTAAACATTGATCCTTGATCAAATATTATCTTTCTTGGTACTCCATGTAATCTCACAATCTCACTGACAAATACTATAGCTATGTCAGGTGCTTGATAAATCATACGTACTAGAATAAAGTGTGCACTCTTCGTCAAAGTGTCAACTACCACAAAAATTGAATCGTGTCTTCTTGTCGTTAGTGGAAATCCAACAATAAATTCCATCGAAATGAATTCCCATTTTGATTCAGGAATAACATGTGGTTGTAACAATCCTGTTGGATGTCTATGTTCATCCTTCACTTTCTAACATTCTAAACATCTCTCCACATAACTTACTATGTTTTATTTCATTCCCTTCTACAAGAATAAAGGATTAAGATCTTCCTTCATCTTCGTGACTCTCGAATGAGCCATGTATACTTCCCTATGAGTTTCTCTCAAGATCAAACTTCTTAATTTATTGTTAGGCGGTAGATAAATTGTTCCATTAAATCTCAACAATCCACAGTCATCTAGTGAATAACCTTCATACTTCGGTACCATCATGGTACCTTGTCTAATATTATTCTTAACTTCTTTATACCAGTCATCAACAATTTGTAGAGTTAAAATATTTTCTCGAAGATTCCTATTAAGAGGTAATACTGAAAATATGTGTGGCCTCCTACTTAACACATCTGTCACTCGGTTCATAGTTTCTTTAATGTAAGTAATTTAAAAATCATATTCGCTAAGTAATTATTACCAACACCATTGTCATGCATTCAGGTCACTCTGTGTAAAACTATGTTGCAATCCACAATGATCTGTCTGTAATTCCAATTTTTTTCCAATCAAATAATGTCTCCATAATCTCAAGGCATAAAAAATAGCTAATAACTCCAAGTCATGTATTGCATAGTTCTCTTCATGCATTCTCAATTTCATTGAAATGTAAGCGATCACTCGACCATCTTGCATCAAAAATCCCCCTAACAGTTCCTTGGATGTGTCCATGCATACCAAGAAATCCTTGTCCATATCGAGGAATTTTAGTATCGGTGTTGTCGCTAGAAACTCTTTGAGCCTTTGAAATGCTTCCACGTATTTCTCAGTCCACAAGAAATTCTTGTTCTTTCTCTGCAATTTCGTGATTGTATTTTCTATCTTCGAAAATCCTTCGACAAATCATTGGTAATATCCTACTAAACCCATAAAAATGTGTACTTCATGTACGTTTGTTAGTGTTGGTCATTCCATAATAGTGAATCTTAGATTGGTAAAGAGAGCATTTTGATAGCTTACTGTAAAAAAAAATTCTCTTAGGCACTGTAGGACCAACCTCAAGTGTTCATCATGGTCTTCCTTCGTTCGAGAATAAATCAGTATGTCATCAATAAAAACTTGAAAAAACTTGTCCAAGTATTCCCGGAACATCCCATTCATCAAACTCATGAATACCCTTGTGGCGTTCGTCAGTCCAAATGGTAAAACCATAAACTCATAGTTTCCAAATCTCATCTTAAAAGCGGTCTTAGGGATATCTTCTTATTTAATCCATAATTGTTGATATCCTGATCTCAAGTCAATCTTCAAAAATACTACCGCTCCCTTCATCTGATCAAACAATTCATCTATCCCAGGTAACAAATACTGGTTCTTTATTGTTGCTTTGTTCAACTGATGATAGTCAATACAAAGTCTCCACGATCCATCCTTATTTATCACGAAAATAACTAGTGCACCCCAAGGTGACACACTTGGACAAATAAGTCCCAAATCCAACTATTCCTTCAATTGCATTTTGAACTCTTGTAATTCAAGGATCGACATCTGGTAAGGCATTTTTTCAATAGGGTCAGTTCCCGATTTCAAGTCTATCGTAAATTCTAGCTCTCTTCCGGGCGGTAAACCTAGTAACTCTTCTGGAAATATGTCTGCAAACTCTTTCACTATAGGAAAGTTTTCTAGTCCTTCTTCCTCGCCCTTTTGATTTAGTGCTAAGATTTCATATAGTCTACCTCCCCTTCACATACTCTTATGATATTGTAGGGAAGAAATGAACCTCAAGGACACTCCCTAGTTTCCTCCTACAATCACTCTACTTTGTCCCAAATATTTTGTCAAACTTAACCATTTCATCTTATAGTTAAGTATCACATCATGCGATTCCAACCAATCCATACCAATCACTATATAATAATATCCTAAGATCCTAATATTGTGACAAAAAGAGATGCCTTTGTCAAAAATTCTCCCAAGTTAAGGCTATAGTCTGTAACCCTTCCTCCAACCTTTTGTTTGGCACCCGATGCCATTTCTAAGTATCTGAACTCATCCTTATTGACTGCCTTTACTTAATTCTCTTCAGTGTTTCACTAGAGATAAATCTCTCTGTAGCACCTGGATCTGTCAATATACTATAGTTTTGGTTGGTGATTGTACCTGACATCTCTAGCACAGTGGATTGATGATCATCCTAGAGGTTGTTCATTGTTGCATGTATCCTGTGGGAGTTTTCCAAATATCCAAGTTTTGTGGGTCCCTTGTAAGGAGTCCTCTGTTTAGGAGTCTTTAGCGATGGTGTTATAAACATAAGTCCTCTGGGCATATCTCGATGCCCTGAAGCCTATCTAGAAGGAGTCCTACCTTGACCCCCACTGTTCAACTCTTCCTCAGCTATAAGGGCCTTTTGAACAACATTGTGTAATGGCTTAGGCATCAGAATCTGTACCTTTGCACGAATGTTGAAGTTAAATCCCAACACAAAATTTTTGACCTTTGACATCTCCATGTTAAAATATGGATCATACCTAAGTAGCTCCATATATCTGGCCTCATATTCTGGAACCATATGACTACCCTGTCATAAGGAGTTGAACTCATTAAGATAACTCTCAAAGAATTCCTCGAACAAGTACCTCTCTCGGAACCGTTCCTTGAAAAACTCCCATGACACGTCTTTAAAGACCATGTTTAGTAGAGGTAGGAATGTCTTCCACCATAGAAGAGCACTCCCCTTCATCTGAAATACCGCCATGCACACTTTTAGGTTTGAGGTGTCATCACAAAGTGCAAAGAATATCGCCATATTCTCCAACCATGCCTTAGTGACTAAGTCATCCATGGAACCCATGAACCCGAGAAAATTCACCTTCTTGAGTTCGATGTATATACTAGAACTAACAAATGGAGCGTGATGTGAACCCTCATTAGGTACCTACGCTCTGTCCTCATCTCGATCCGAGCGGTTAATCAATTCCTCGGACATCCTCTAGAAGGATATCATCAACTTACCACATATTCCACAACAACCTATCCTTGCTCAACATTATGTTCATCTCCCTGGGGGTTAGACCCTTCTTGCATGGGTACTATAGGGGGTGTCACACCTCTTCTTCCAACACCACATCGTCTACTTCCCCTACGTCCTCTAATCATTATTACCAACACGAACAATTTCAGATCCTTTTTAGTGATCTGATTCAATCATTTAGTTTAATGAAATAGATGGCATAACGGTCCAATGTCGTAGGGTTGAACCCACTCTGATACCATATGTAGCATCCCCTTTGTTACATCATATAAGTACTTGTGGAACAATAAGATATATGTATATTTTTTTCCTCAATGAACCAATGGAACAAGATAGTGGTGTACATCAACAATATTCATTCTATTTCTTTCATCTCATTGCACAACTAGATTTAGATGCATCTTCAATGTATTAACGATCTTCCATATCACATCATTACCACATACAACAATGGAAAAACATCACAATTATTCAAGATCAACCACAACCTGTTTCAACACACAACATCATTGCTTCTAACAGAATAAATCATCATACAAGGAAATCAAAAATATCTACCCATCCATGCTACATGCAAGGTTAGGACATCCAAGACACATAATCAATGCTCAATTCCAGGATTCATCCGATTGATTTTGACCATTTAAGGTCTCAATGTTGGCGACTGTTCTGAGGAAAAAGGAAGTATCTAACTCCCATACCTTCAATCTATTCCATAAATCAAATAATTTCTGGCATTCTTATGTACAAATTTTGTTCAAAATGACACAGAGAATTAGGTGTCTTAGTCATTACCTCATAACACAATGTATACTATTTCGATAATTCATCATCTTACTTATTTAAACAATAGGAATCAATCCAATAAAAATAGTACATAAACTTAATCAGTAACAAAGACAACCCTAAATAGTACATCCAAGTAGAAAGATATTGACATCATAGGATATTATGGTGGCCTGGACTGCTTCTAGGAATGGTATATGTTTACCGATTATATCATACAAATTACTTCTGGACACAGAGATAGGGGAAATGGTGATTTCTACATCGGAAACATCTGTGTCCCTGTGAATTAGGGCTTATTCTATTATTGTAGAGTCTTGTTCTGTCACTAAGGCTATAATGGGATCCATGGTTATGATGTAAATACCTAGAAATGAGCAAAAATGGTGTGCATATGGTGTATTGTTGGGATGCAAGTGGAAAACGGTGATCGAGCTAAGGTTCTAATGGTTCCAGTATTTGAAAGAAATAAACAGATGAAATAAATAAATCGACAAACTTTTATACTTTTCAACTTTATGTGGGTGTGATAAAGTGGTTTTGAGGAAATCCTCCTTTCGTTCTGCAATGTGCCTAGTGATGCCATGTACCCTCAAGAGAAACATGTGGTTTAAATTGCAAGACCACTTTTAGGTGTTATACTCCGCACAACTTTAACCTCTGCAACTGTTCTTGGCCGTTGATCTCAGTGGATCACGATTCATGACTTTTCAGGCCCGATCAACTTAGTGCTTCCGCCAGATTTAACATTTCCTTCCACCTTTGGACATTCTCTTCTTTTACCTGGCTTCTAAATCAATTAGCGCGTCTGCAAGATTTTTGGAAACTTGGCCTGAAGCAATAAATTTTGTTATTGGTGACTAACATGGTGTATGGATTACCATAAACATAGGACCTTTCTTCTTTTATTCTTAGCAAGAGAGTTTCCCTATTGGAAAAGTGTGGCATGAAAAGTTAGTACTATTCAATTTTTGCAAGAAAATGCATGAGAGTTTCCCTATTGGAAAAGTGTGGCACGCAAAGTTAGTACTATAAAGTAGATCATATGTTGGAGGTGAGATGTATGTTATGAACTTAATTGATGATAAAATCATAACTGTGTCACTTTATTTTCTAGAGAAGAGAGCATATGCATTTGAATTTTTCAAAGAGTGGAAGTATCTAGTTGAAAAGTAGAGTGGTAAATTTTGAAAATCCATAATATTTTATAGTGGTGGAGAATACAATTCAAATGATTTTGATTCATGATAGTGTGCATGTGGAGAATAAATTTCCACTCCAATTTGTTATAGGCCTTGTAATAATCCAACTTGTATGGACACAAAGATAGGGGAAATGGTGATTTCAACATTAGAAACATTTGCATACTTGTCAATTAGGGATTCTTCTATTGTTGTAGAGTCTTTTTGTGTCACTGAGGCTATAATGGGATCCATGGTTATGATGTAAATACCTGGAAACGAGCAAAAATGGTGTGCAGATGGTGTATTGTTGGGATGAAAGTGGAAAATGGTGGTCACTCCAAGGTTATAACGGTTCCAGTATTCAAAAGAAATAAACAAATGAAATAAATCAACCGATGACCTTTTATACTTTTCAACTTTGTGGGGGTGTGAGAAAGTGATTTTGAGGAAATCCACCTTTTGTTCCGCAATGCGCCTGGTGATGCCATGTACCCTCAAGAGAAACCCATGGTTTAAATTGCTAGACCACTTTTAGGTGTTATACTCCGTGCAACTTTAACCTCCGCAACTCTTCCTGGCCGTTGATCTCAGCGGTTCATGACTCATGAAGTTTTAGGCCCGATCAACGTAGCACTTCTGCTAGATTTAACATTTCCTACCATCTTTAGACCTTCTCTTATTTTACCTAGATTCTAAATCAATTAGCGTGTCTGCAATATTTTTTGAAACTTGGCCTCAAGCAATAAATATTTTTATTGGTGACTAACATGGTGTATGTATTACCATAAACATATGACATTTGTGCTTGTATTCTTAGCAAGAGAGTTTCCCTATTGGAAAATTGTGGCATGCAAAGTTAGTACTATTCATTTTATGCAAGAAAATGCATGAGAGTTTCCCTATTGGAAAAGAGTGGCATGCAAAGTTAGTACTAACAAGTAGACCGTATGTTGGAGGTGAGATGTATGCTATGAACTTAATTGATGATAATATCATAAATGTGTTGCTTTATTTTCTAGAGAAGAGAGCATATGCATTTGCATTTTTCAAAGAGTGGAAGGATCTAGTTGAAAAGTAGAGTGGTAAATTTTTAAAAGCCATAATATTTGATAGTGGTGGAGAATACAAGTCAAATAATTTTGATTCATAATAGTGTGCATGTGGAGAATGAATTTCCACTCCAAATTGTCATAGGCCTTCTAATAGTCCAACTTGTCTGGACACAGAGATAGGGGAAATGGCGATTTCAACAATGGAAACATCGGCATCCCTGTCAATTAGGGATTCTTCTATTGTTGTAGAGTCTTGTTATATCATTGAGGATAAAATGGGATCCATGGTTATGATGTAAATACCTGGAAACAAGAAGAAATGGTGTGCAGATGGTGTATTGTTGGGTTGCAAGTGGAAAACGATGGTCGCACCAAGATTCTAATGGTTCCAGTATTCGAAAGAAATAAACAAATGAAATAAATCAACTGATGACCTTTTATACTTTTAAACTTTGTGGGGGTGTGAGAAAGTGGTTTTGAGGAAATCCACCTTTCATTTCACAATGTGCCTGGTGATGCCATGTACCCTCAAGAGAAACCTGTGGTTTAAATTGCGTGACCACTTTTAGGTGTTATACTCCACACAAATTTAACCTCCACAATTGTTCCCGACCATTGATCTTGGCAGATCACGATTCATGACTTTTTAGGCCCAATCAACTTAGTGATTTCTCTAGATTTAACATTTCCTTCCATCTTTAGACCTTCTCTTATTTTACCTGGCTTCTAAATCAATTAGCGCTTCTGCAATATTTTTGTAAACTTGGCCTCAAGTAATAATTTTTTTTATTGGTGACTAACATGGTGTATGGATTACCATAAACATAGGAACTTTGTTCTTGTATTCTTAGCAAGAGATTTTCCCTATTGTAAAAGTGTGGCATGCAAAGTTAGTACTATTCAATTTATGCAAGAAAATGCATGAGAGTTTCCCTATTGGAAAAGTGTGGCATGCAAAGTTAGTACTAGAAAGTAGACCGTATGTTGGAGGTGATATGTATGTTATGAAATTAATTGATGATAACATCATAAATGTGTCGCTTTACTTTCTAGAGAAGAGAGCATATGCATTCAAATTTTTCAAAGAGTGGAAGAATCTAGTTGAAAAGTAAAGGTAAATTTTTAAAAGCCATAATATTTGATAGTGGTGGAGAATACAAGTCAAATGATTTTGATTCATTCTACAAAAAACATGATATGAAGAGGCAATTCACAACCTCTTATACACCAAAATAGAATGGAGTTGTAGAGTGTGAGGATCATGTTATTTACGACATGGTACATTGCATATTGAAGTACATAAATATTCACTATAAAGGGTTGAACATTATAATTGTGCAGTTTATTTGATCAATAGAAGTTTGAATAAAATTATTTGGAATGTTATTCCAGAGGAAGCATGGAGTGATCACAAATATACTGTTAAACAATTGCATATATTTGGGAGCATCTATTATATTCATATTCCAAAGGAGAAACACAATTCAAATATCTCTGATAGAGTGCACAAGTGTATTAAGTTTATTGGATATGAGGAGTAGTCGAAGGCATATTTCTTATGGGACTTGGAAAATCAGAAATTTGTAATAAAGCATTTTTTTTTTTTTGATAAAGCATGCACAACAAAATTTGAGAAGTATGTTAATGCACAAGATATAATTGTTACTAACACTCTTTGAATTCTACCTTAATTTGGATAAGAAATTAAATAATGTACTCTAATGCCAAGGACACACAAGTGGTTGGTGAAGATGGTGAATATTTTGTTGTAGAACCTGAAATGTATGATAGATTGAGAACTAGAAGACAAAAGTAAATAGAGAGTGCATAGAAAGTAAAGTTGAGCTTAGAAGAAGAAAGTGATTGGAGTCACCTTTAGTTAATTATGCATTGATGAGTGAAAGTTTTAGTGAAAAAGAACCACATACACTTGAAGAGAAAAAATAAAGTTGAGTAATGTGATGCCATGTAGTCAAAGATTGAAGTTTTTAGAAAAAATAGAACTTAAAGTTTGGTTAAGTTTCTCGCAGATAAAAAGACAATTGGTTGCAGATGGATTTTTGGAGCTAAGTATAATCATGATGGTACAAATGAAAACTACAAATAACAATTAGTAGAAAAATGCTATGTGCAAAAGAAGGAATTGGCTATGAAGAAAATTTTGCACATATAGTTGGCCAAGTCTGTCCCTTATGATCTATTTCCATAATTCATTTCCCTGTGTGGCCTTAAGAAACTACTTTTCTACTAAGGCAAGGCCATAAGTGGCCAAATGAACAATGCTCAGTCTTCCATCTTGTGGTTTTCTAGTGCAAACCAACCACTTGACCATAGGTAGACATTTTCCCCCTTTATTCTTCACCCAAAAGAGATCTTTTAAGATATACTTTTATTGTAGCCCTGTTGGTTGGGAAGCCAAAGAGACAAATAATATATATGAATTACACTAAAAATCTTATCCCCCACTTGGATTTTGGCTGCTAAGGAAAGGTATTGACTATTCTAGTATTCAAGTTTGACTATAAGCTTATTAATAACCCAGATTCACATATGATTTCGAGTCATGTCAATGCTAAATAGAATACCAAGATACTTGGTGATTTCCCCCCTTTGAACCCATTTCCATTGGGAAGGAATCCACCCTGGGTGATCATCTAATCCAATAAGTATCATAGAGGTTTTCTCCTCTTGTAGTATATTTAGAATCTTTACAAAAGGTGTTCATAAGAGGTTTTATCCTCTTGTTGTATATCTTTAGAAGATTTAGAAAAGGTGTTCATAAGCATAGTGGGAGTTGATTAAATATTACTGGGGAAGGCCAGTAACTTTACCTTGGTAAACTACCTTTTATAATAGATAACCCAAGGCATCAGATGTGAGAACATATAAATCATGGGCTATAGGGTATCCCTACATCATTGATCTCCTAAGAGGAATAAGATAATTAAGGGATCTATTAACACACATAATAACCAAAGCATTGGAAAATAGAATATTGACATAATATATGAACTTTGACCCAAATCCTAGCCACTCAAGCACGTGGAGAATGAATTTCCACTCCAACTTGTCATAGGCCTTGTAATAGTCCAAGTTTAGACACATTCCTTTAAAACCTCTCTTTGGCCAAAAAAAAATACAAGCATTCAACAATGGAAATAAATCACAAAATTATCTTCCCGATAGTATTTCAAATACAAAAATCTTACACCATATAAATATAAATCTAGATCTTGATGTAAAAACTGGAAACTTTCAGTTTGATGATTTGACAGATAATTTTTCCGAGCATGATCAATTTGGAATCATAATTTTGTCTAATGAATATGAGCATGAAAATCAGAAACCTAATCATGATCTCCTTGCTAACAAATATAACCATAAGGTATCATAGTTATATAATCAACCTTGTTCTAAATATGATAAATACTCTTAGGTAATTACTCTTGGTAGTCCAGAAAAAATTTGGACTCGTATGCCATTGGTCATCGTGATTTTATTTATGATGATCCCTTAGGAACCTACCATTTGGATGACATTTGCTTCCCGGAAGAAAGTGAGAATATGCCTAAATTTCCCAATGATGGATCTAATTAAATTTGGGTTTCCCCCAAAGATAGTTTTCTAACGACTGGTTCACACTTCTCATTATCTAATTAATACATCTTGATACTGTTTTATACAACAAGGATGTTAATGAAAGTGTTTTTTAGTTTAATATTGTTTCAGTGGAAGCTCTAATTTTTGCAACCCCATCATGACCCAAAAACTCACTCCCTTTGACCTAAGTTGTCCTCTAGTTTATGATGGTTATATTGAGTCTTGCACTAAAGAGAGGAGATTCTATAACCATTTTATTCTAATTGAGATAGATAGCCATACTACTTAGCTTCCATCTTGTACCAAAGAAGGAAAATTGTATCACTACGTAAAGGAGGAAAATTGTATCATTGAAGCACTTTCTGGGTTTTCATGATCAACATGCAAGGATATATAGGATGGATCGGTAGTACATGCTCCATGATCTAGAACAATTCCTAGAAAAAAGGAGGTAGGGTACAACAAAACTATTTATGGAAAATTTTCTCAGTTCATTTGGCCTTATTCTAGGAGGACCTTGTAATATACCAAATATAAAAAGTATGCAGAACAGAAATAAAATTCTAGAAATGGAAGAATAACAACAATATAACCAACACAATCACCACAATAACACTGAAATGATATAAGAATAACAACATAAATAGCACTTTTATTTTGAGAGAAGTGTTCACGGGCCTCTTTGAGGGGACAACCTCCTATCGAGCAAAGCTCTATTATAATAATATCCAAGCTAGGGTTCTCATACCCTCGACTCCTATTTATACTAAATATGTCTATCAAAATAAGTATATAGAGGAAGATCCTTCTAGAAGAAGAAGCTTCTATTAGGTCTTCTTACATTCGACTTATTCTATTTTATTACAAGGCCTTATTAATATTGACCTTTATTACATCCGAATATATTGTTCTACCTATGTGAAGGTTAGGACCCTAACATGTCCTCCCCCTTACAAAAAACCTTGTCCTCAAGGCTTGAGATGTGGAAACTGTTGCAGAATGGTAGCTGGTTCCCAAGTGGCATCTGTTGGAGTTGTATATTTCTAATGGACTAACACTTCCTTGATGGTTCTCTAACGCAGGCAATGCTCACGCTAGTCCAAAACTACTTGTGGTTGTAGCCAAATGGATCCTTCTCCATCTAACTCAGGAAGGTTGGTTCGAATTTGGCACTTAGTTCCAATCACCTTCTTTAAGCATGAAACATGAAAAATAGGAAGTAGCTTGGAATGACTGGGCAAAGCTAACTGATAGGCCACCTGTCCCACATGCTTGAGAACGATATAAGGACCATAAAACTTGGGCACTAGCTTCTGAAAATGCTCGGCCTTGAGGGAATTTTGCTTGTAAGGTTGCAGTCGAAGAAACACCTGATCCCCTTCTGCAAATTGACATTCAAAGTGACCTTGATCTACTTGTTGCTTCATGCGATTCTGTGCCATGACCAAATTCTCTTTGAGGGTACGGAGAATAGCCTCGTGAACTGTAAGTGTTTGGTCAACTGCCTAATCCTTAGAGACACCTGGTAAGTATGAGAGAACTGAAGGTGGCTTTTTTCCATATACCGCTTCAAAAGGATTCATGCGTGTAGATGTATGGTATGAAGTGTTGTACCACCATTCAGCTAGGGGTAACCATTGAGCCTGTTGTTCTAGAGTATGTACTTAAGGCTTAGAAGTATAGTGTCCAGGCATCCGAAAGTGAGTAAGTGGTAGAGAAGGAAGAAATGTCAACCTTCGGCAAGGGAAGCTAGGGCTGATTTCTAGGTTGTCCTCTAGCTTCCAACTGTTCCTAGATGTTTATGTCCCTTTCAATCGTTGCCCACGAATGTTCAAGTTCTACCCGGGTAGTGGTTGTTTTAATAATAGTATCAAAAAGATTCAAGGCAATATGTGTTTGATTTGATAGTTCGGGTTCAATATTAGGCTGTCTTGTCATAGGGACAGTCATGGAGGAATAAAATGATAAGAAAATCTCAAAAAAAATTTAGATGCTGTCTCGATTTTGGTTGTATAAAGGAGATTTTATAGCCCCGGTAGTGAGGCCCTTTCCCGTAACTGAGTTATAATTTAATAAATGTGTATGAGGTGTAAGAAAACATTAAGTTGCCTATCATGTAAGGCTCCTATCAAGGGAGAATCTCACTTATAAACAGAGGAAGAAACAAACAAAGAAATAACCTGATGAAGCATAAAAATATATATATAGAAATCTAAAGTGTTCACTGGTCTTATACCTACTGATAGCCGATGCAGAGGAAAAACAGTAAACAATATAGAAAACTAAAATTTAATTCACTATAGTAGAGGTTGTACTAAATTATAGAGAAACATTCATCAGATACATATATGAAATGAAATTAGATATGGAATACAAGGAAACAAACTCATAACACAGTCGTGACAGAATCGAGAATCTTCGGATTTTCTTTATATTAACTCTCGAGGGAGAAAATTTCTATTACAATCGACCCAAAAAGGTCCAGCCTTTGTTCCTTCCTTTTATTGTATATTTATACAGATTTACATATGATGGAATCTCAATCGTTCCAGGATTTTCAGTTACAACAAGAAGGAGATCAATCGTTTCATTTCTTTATCTCTGTCTTTATCTAGTACCAGAAGCCTGTCCCTTTGCATGCTCAGTACAAGTGACACATTTTTCCACCAGCTGAGATATCAACCTAGAAGGTTCCGCTTGACAATTGGCCTAAAAAATATAACAATCTCTGACTAATTGTGGTAACCTTTCTTCCATCTGTCAGTCTAGGGTGTCGATAGTGCACAATCGCACACTTGGTTTAATAATCTATTTATCTATTTGAACTATGTCCACCAGAGTTACTTGTGAGACTTCAGCCGAATCTCTTTCTTCTTTCTCATTTATATCAAGCGAGAGTTTCACTATATTCATTTGGCTCAGTGTCTCAACATTTCTCTCGTTATCAGTGCCTAACAGATTTCCATCTATAGAACCAAAAGCCTCTTCACAGAATTTCCTTACCTTCTTGGCTTGCAATTTGCCTTCTGATATGTTGCATTCCCATTCTTTCAACAAAATATTACCTCGGGTCTGTTCCGAAATGGAAAACTCGGAACTATTTGTCGATTCCCTGTTTGTTGTAGCTATTACAACCTCTTGAAATGCAACCCAAGCTGCTCCAGCTTCTCTTTCTCTGACAAATAAGTTTTCCAATACTTGATCAATAAGTAGACTGCTGTCCCGAATCGTCTCTACCTTGGCGAGTAAACTTCGCTGGGCTGCAGAAACTTTGCTCCAAATATCCATAGCCTGGGACTGGAATATCCTGATATTTATAACTTGGCTTTCGACGAACTCTAATCTAATTTGTAGATGCCCTATCAAGTCTCTTTACCGGCCTACCTGTATTTGACTGGTCTGAGCTACCAGCTCTGCTTGTTCAATCTTAGCTTTGAGCAGCTTGATTTCCTTTTTATCGACCATTCTTGCTTGTTCTATTCCTGTGTTTGCCTAGTCCTTGGCAGCTTCCTCTGCTGTGGCTAGTTTGGCTTCTAAGGTTTTGATGAGGCGATTTTTTCGCTTCAGCTGATTTTTCAAAACCCCAACTGAAAATTTGTTTGTCGTAGCAAACGCCCCTAATGTTTCGGCTATTTCTAACACAAACTCTTCTTTCTTCATATCTTTCCCATCGGTCAACACCTTAAATTTCTTGGTCGTTGATCTTGCTTCTTGATAGAATTCTCTTTTTACCACAACTTTTCTCTTTTTATCAAAAAAGAACTCATTTGGAAGGAGCTCTTCCATCCTTATAGGTCTCAATTCTTTATTAAAAATACACCCTGCGTCTATGTTCCCTTGAGTTGACTGTAAGGGAGTAATGGAGGCGATGGGATTTCCGATTTGTTTAGCTGATTGGCCTAGAGTGGCAACTGGATTTGGCTTTTTAGGTGGATCGGGAGTTTTCATTTCTGGTTTCGGGCTCCCAGTTTGCTCTTCCCTGTCCTAGTGTTCTTATTGTTTGGGTGTTGAATCTTTGGAGCCTTTGGCTTCTTTTTGCTACACCTTTGTTGTTATCGAATTCTCACCCCGCAGTACTGGGGGAAGACAACTCCGTCGATGTTCTTGGAATTTTAAAACATCGACCCTCTCTTCTGGCACCAGGGCTTGTATCCAAGCCAAAACCTCGGCATAAGATCTCATGCCATGGAAAATGTCATTCGAGGGTGAATTTTCATGCTTGAACCTTTTAAGCCCGCAACTGGCTAAGTGATTACTTATGACCCTATGTGGATCGTGCTTCTTGAATTCAATTTGAACCAATTTCAGGTCTTCCAGGGCCGTTGCCTCAGCTTTAGCATGCCCGAAATCTAACAAAGAATAGAAATTTAAACGAATAGGAAAAGGTGGCCATACCTTCTTAGAATATCCCTTAAGTTCCTTGCTCACGCCACCGATTACCATTTTCCTGGCAATCTCACGACAATCCAGCCTGTCGGGTATGAATAATGGTAAGGCATGCAGAGGAACAGAAGCACTGAAAACCCTGAGATATGAAAATTCTGCTTCCACGTACCAGTCGGCTATACTGCTCAGATTTACCACGATACTGTCCGAGATCTTGGGTGGCGGGTGGCCGAAGATAGTGACATGCAGCAGTACCATTACCCAATTAAAGATTTCATACACAAAATCTGAATCTTTTTTTCCCACAGCTTTGAATGGTAGACGTGGATGGGCTCAGCCTCCGATGGAGTCCAGCTCCAACTCATTAAGGGAAAAGGTGTCAAAAAACACACAGCATCCATGATATACACAGACTTAAAGAATGAAGCGATATTTTCGCTCTCCTTCCGCGCTCGATACTCTATAACTCGACTGGTCAAACTATCAGACAGTAGTTTAGCCCAGTCAAAGGAACAACCTTCGATGACTGAATGGATTAGAGGCACCCACTGAAAGAAAAAATGTGTGGTGTCCTCTCTCCCATATAATCAGCAGGTCATCATAGCTACATATTTGAACTATGGTTCCAGATAAGATATTGAATATATACCATTACTATCCGCCCTGAACTTTGTAGGGTGTGAAACCCAATATTTGATTAAACCAGACATAGTCTTGTCGTATTGCTCACATTCCTTCTATTTAAAATTCTCCAGGAATTCGACATTGTATGTAAAGTCTGACACGGTTGGTAACTTGTACATAGCCTGCAATTGTTCGGGTCTGAAAGTCCCAATGGTGACCCTCTGCTCGTTGATGATGGTTCTGGTTGGTATATCTACATGGTCTAATGCCCACTGGACCATATCGTAGTAAGGGAGCAGACGTGGCCTAGCCGCTAATTTATGCATTTGAGCCTAGACGACGATCTTATATTTGGTGTTCAGGTCATCTTTTTCATTGTCACTGGAATCATCCGAACCATCTACCAATTCGGACTGTAGAACCTCAGAAATATACGACCAGGTCTTGACGGAGTCGACACTTCGAGGTGAAGTATCAGAAACGTTGTCTGAACCTTGTCCTGAAACCTCAACAATGGCTTTAGACATTTTTCGTGGGGCCAAGGCGGGGGATTCTACTTTAGCTCTTCTGCGATAAAAATATGTATACATACAAAGATTAGTTCGCTTGAAAAAAGTTTGCTCTGCATAGAATAGAAATGAAATTTGTGACAACGAATTAAAGGTCCATGCCTTCGACCATTTAAACTAGGTCATCCTTAGAAACAAAACGGTCAAATCGTTCTTAAATATAAATTTAGCAATAAAAACCAAATCCTTACTTGTCGATTCACCTCATTTCCAATTAATGTCATAAATTTTGACAGTTCATAATGCAAGTTGATGCAAGGAAAGTTTAAACTTGCCTCATAGACTGTGCATATTAATTTTTGTATTAAAACACTGGAAATGTTAGCTTAGCTTATTTAATCAGTCCTTTTTAAATGCTAATTAATATTTCGGCATTCTCCTTATCGAGAGTTTTCACTTTAACCCTTTAAACATCTAAAACTCGAGATTGCGATAATTAGCTTTGGTTAATAAAAAGCGTAACCCATATTAAGTGTTTAATTAATTACGTTTTTATTTATATCGCGACTTCGCGATTTGGGGCTTCGAAGATATAGCTTCCGGGAGGCTCGT
This sequence comes from Picea sitchensis, assembly GCA_010110895.2. Taxonomy (NCBI): domain Eukaryota; kingdom Viridiplantae; phylum Streptophyta; class Pinopsida; order Pinales; family Pinaceae; genus Picea; species Picea sitchensis. Next base: position 62,305 of record SNQJ01S0041753.1, read on the forward strand.
ATGTCGAGTTGTGAAATCATGAGATCGCGATGATATGATCTAATTAAATTGGAAGATAAAATTGGATTAAGTGTTTAATTAATTACTTTTTTGTTTATATTGCGACTTCGCGACTCAGGGCTTTGAAGGTAAAGATTTTGAGGGAAAACCTGTCGAGTTGTGAATTCCCGATAGAGCTTAACCACGGCTAAAAAATTTTCCTTTAACATTAACTCGGGTTACTAAAACAAGAATCTCGCAGTTTCGGTTATCGGGGTTATGATGGTAAGACTTTTGGAGCTAGCAAACACCGAGACATGAAATCCTGATGATGCTTAACTGTGGTTTAGAGTATCTTTACTCTCGGTACCTCAAATATGTTTCCAAACACTTGTTGACAACTTCTGTTTGACCATCAGTCTGGGGATAATAAGCTATGCTGAGATGCAATTGGGTGCTTTGTAGCTTGAACAACTCTTGCAAAAAATTACTGGTGAAAGTTAGGTCGCGATTGGAAACAATAGAATGCAGCATGCCATGAATATTGAAGACCTGATCCTTGAAAATTTGATCCACTGTGGATGTTGTAAATGGGTGTTGAAGAGAACATAAATGAACATACTTGGAAAGGAAATCAACAACCACCATGATGACTGATTTATTTCCCGATTTGGGTAAGCCTGTAATAAAATCCATAGAGATATCCCTCCAAATAGAAGGTGGAATCAGAAGTGGTTGTAGTGTGCCCAGAGATTTGACTGTTTCTCCCTTGTTGTGTTGACACACATCACATTCAGTGACAAAATTTCGAATGTCTTGTTTCATACCATCCCAGAAAAAAGAACGTTTGACCCTGTCATAGGTTTTGGTAAACCCAAAGTGCCCAGTTGTTGGTGTAGCATGAAGCTTAGAAAGTACCATGGATTTAAGTTTTGATTGTTTACTTAAATAAAAATGACCTTTGTATCGAAGCTCATCATGAGGCCAAGAGTACCTTGGGGAATTTGAAGCATTGGACTGCAATTGTTAGATCAGATGTGAATTTTTGGGATCGTGTAGCCATTCCTGGCGAACGGCTTGGAGCCAATCTGGTACAATGAAGGAAAGAGAAAAAAGGGATCCGTCATCTTCATATTTTTGGGAAAGTGCATCCGCAACCACATTATCTTTACCTTTCTTGTAAATGATCTCATAATCATATCCAAAGAGCTTAGTCACCCATTTTTGTTTCTTTGGGGAGGAAATGTGTTGTTCCAGAAAATACTTGAGGCTTTGATGGTCTGTCTTAATTTGGAAGCATTTCCCCAATAGATAGGGATGCCACAGATCAATGGCATGCAAAATAACCAACATTTTCTTTTCATAGATTTATTTGCCCAGATTTTTTTCAGACAGTTGCTTGCTGGTAAAGGCCAATGGCCGACCCTCTTGCATAAGGACAACACCAATTCCTTTCCCTGAAGCATCACATTACAAGACAAAGGTCTTTGTGAAATCAAGAAGGGCCAAGAATGGACTGGTTCACATGGCCATATTCAAGGTTTGAAAAGCTTGAGAAACTAGTGGAGTCCAAGCAAAAGAGTTCTTTTTTAGGAGTGTAGTGAGAGGTGCTGCAATCTTTCCATAATTCTTAACAAATTTGCGATAATAACCTGTTAAGCCCATAAATTCACACAAGATTTTGAGAGTATTTGGGTGAGGCCAGTCTTGCATAGCTTCAATGTTTTTAGGATCCACCCTGACGCCTTCCTTTCCAACCAAATGACCCAAGTACTCGACTTTTGAGGCACCAAAATCACATTTAGACTGTTTCAAGAAAAGTTGGTGCTGAGAGAGTAGATGGAGAATTTGATCCACATGAGTAAGATGGTATGTCTAGGTTTTTATATAGATGAGCATATCATCAAATAAAACTAAGACCAAATGACGGAGAAAAGGACGAAAGACATGATTCATGAGGCTTTGGAAGGTGGAGGGGGAATTACACAAGACAAAGGGCATGACCAAAAACTCATAGTGGCCTTCATGAGTCCTAAAGGTAGTATTGGCAATGTCTGCCTCTTTCATACGTATCTAGTGGTAGCCAGAACGAAGATTAAGTTTAGTAGAGAACTAGGCGCCACTCAATTCATCCAAAAGGTCATCAATGACATGAATGAAAATTTTTCTTTAATGGTAAGTTTGTTGAGGGCCCGAAAGTCAGGACACATTCGCTAAGAACCTTCTTTATTTAGGACCATGACCACCAGAGAAGAGTAGGGGCTCATACTAGGGCGGATAACGCCTGCGTTAAGGAGTTCCTGGACCATTTTCTCAATTTCATTTTTTTGGGAAAAGGGGTTTCGATACAGACAGATATTGGGAGGAAGGCATCCTGGTACAAGGGGAATGGAATGATCATGAACACCACAGGAAGGAGGGAGTCCCTGGGGAGTGGAAAAGACCACTTGATGTTTATAAAGGATGGATTGGAGGTCTTGCGGCACCGAGGGTGTCTCTGTTTCTTGTATGGCATGGAGTTGGGAAATAACACTAGAATGACCTTTTTTGAGCATCTTTTCCATGCGATGGGAACTAATGATCTTAGGTGAACCGGTGGTGATGGCTTGGAACTTATATTGTTGGCCCTCCTGGTCAAATTGCATGGTTAATTCTTTAAAATCCATGATAATGGGACCCAATTTCCTTAGCCATTCTGCACCCAACACAATGTCACAACCACCCATGTCGATAGCAAACATATGAGATTTCAGGTGGTAGTCACCAATTTGGAGACACACATTTTCACAATGCCCTCCACATTTCATGGAGCCACCATTGGAAATCATGATTTAGAAATTATTGAATGCATGGATGTGGCAATGAGTTTCTTGGGCAATGCAGCGATGAATAAAATTATGGGTGCTTCCACTATCAAACTAGGTGCTTGCTGCAATTTCATATTAGCTAGCACTTATTGTCATTGTCTATTGTCTACTCAAGTATTATTATCATATTTTTACTTGGAATTATTATATATGCATGCTATATTGTCTTTTTCCGGGAAGGTACATCAAGCACTTCATTTACCTCATTTTTTAGACATAGACTTAGTGACTTTGGTAACTAGTGAGAGGGGGGAATATATTTTTTTCCATAACCCTAATTTTCCATCCCTTTAGATTACAGGGGATGCCTCCCTTGGGGTAGACCTTTCCTATCTCTAAAAAGTGGGGATTTCCTATTAAGGTGACAGTGATAGGACATCATGTTTGTTACGCCAATCTCCCTTACTTTCTTGGGTTTTGGGCAAGTACAGATTGTGTGATAATAGGGCACATGATCAATGCTCAATGGTACAAATTTATGACTTGTTTTATAATAAATTTACATTTTTATATTTATTGAAATTGGTTATGACCTAAAACTCCAAGATTCCACAAAGGTTTACTCTGAAACAATCTCTAAAACATGGTGAAATGGATAATCTCTAGGAATTGAAGCCAACAATTCATTGCACGAACTCTAAGATTGGACAAATTTTTACTCAAATACCATCTCTAAAATATGGTGAAAGGGAGGATATCTAAGGATTGAAGCTGGAAAATTCATTGTACCTAGAATAGTTAGGTGCATTTATAATGCAAGTAAAATCTGTAACGTTAATAAATTTGAAATAATTATAAAATTTTATAATAAAATAAACAAGCATAAGCTCATTTTAACACTTATCTTTTAAGCACCTATAGAATTATATGTTTATTTATTTTAATCCCTTATCCCTCTCTATGATTATTAGATATGAGATTAAGATCTATAAATTGCTTTTTATAAATTTATCTATAAATTACCTTTTATAAATTTATCTATAAATTATAATTACACTTTACTTAAGCAGTTTTATAAATATATTTCCCATTATGATGATTGTGGCCATTAAAGTCTAGGTTATGACAGTGATAGAAGTATAAATTATAATTACACTTAAGCAGTTTTATAAATATATTTTCCATTATGATGATGGTGGCCATTAAATTCTAGGTTATGATAGTCATAGAAGGACAAATAATTTCTAAAGAAATAATAAAAAATTGTTTCAAATAAAATATTTTTGTATAAAATATTTTACTAATATTAAATTAAATATTTAAAATTAAACTTTCAATACAATTATTAATATTTTTAATTATTTTTTAATTTAAAATATTAAAATAAATTACTTTCTTTAAATAAATTTATAAATTATAATTATAATTTAAAAACAAAAAAAATTAAGATCAAGTATTTAAAGGACTGTTAATGGTTCACCCACAAGCTGTAAGGGATTTAAAAAAAAAAGAATAAAATTCGAACATGGTTAAGAACATGTATTTCCTTTTATGAGGTCACTAGGGTAAAGTATATATCCCTTCATAAACTTTACTAATCAAATCACTTGATCGTAACTTTAAAAATAAATTATTATTATTATTATTATATTTCCCTTAATAAATATAAATATATTTACTTACCCAGTTTTAAAAATCCAAAAATCGTCATGAAATCACAAGCATATTCCTAACCAAAAAAAGCATGCATAACTCATTATAAATAGCTCTATATTTCACATATTCCCAAGCAACAAAAGAAAGCTACTTCTATCATTTTCTTTTTGATATAATCGTTTTATGTGATGATGGAGAGAAAAGTCCAAAAATAGACCGCCGTCATTCTTATCTTTGGAAAGCCATGAAAGGAAGTCAAGTCAACTGCGGTCATTCTGATTTCTGGAAAGTAAACTAAAGATGTTGCATGGATATTCAACCAAAAAAATGAAACTTTCTATTCCTTCCACATGGTAAACTACTAGTAAAAGACTTGTAATTGTGAGTAAACTACGTACACAACTAATATTGCATTGAAAAAAATTAATATGAAACAAAGAGCATGCTACCTATAAATATCCTGCTCTACTATGCTCTTGTGCATAGTAGAGCAGGGAGCTTATGTTTTGTGCTGTGCGATAGTAGAGCAGAGAGCTTATTGTTTTGTACGTTACTATTACAGAAATAAATATCCTGTTACCAGAGAGTTGTGAAGATGGTGTCAGGCACTGTAATAACGAATGTTCGGTGTTCAGTGGAAGCAAAGAGACTGTGGAACGCCATGGGTAAAGACAGCCACAACCTACTGCCCAAGGTTTTTCCTGAACTTTTCGCTTCTGCAACCTTACTTCAAGGAGATGGAGGCGTGGGCACCATCAAGCAGCTCAACTTACCTCTGGTATTACGTCCATAAAATCCTCTCATTATATATATGTTTATTATTTGATGAAAATCCTCTGTTAAGATCATGAAAACCCTCTGTTAAGTTAGGGTTGATAATGTACTAGGATCATATTTTTATATTTTTATGTAAAGTTCTCCCTGCAGTTTTACGATATCTCTTCAATGCACATCCTTAACAAGCTTGCGTTTTGTTTCTGCTCAAAATGAACTTGTTTTTCCGTGCTGGATTATTCAATGAACATTCAGTATTGTTGTAATGATACTATTGTGTTGCTTCTGTATGAAGATTCTGTAATCTTAGTTAAGCTTTGTGTTTTAATGTTCTTTTAAGCCCTTGATTCCTGGGGATTTTGTTTTAACTATCACTTTTTCTCTTTTTGTCATGGCATTTGATCTGTATTCCATTTCCTTTCAATGTAAACTGCTCTCTGGAATTTGCTTGTTCTTGATGAAATATGTGTATTCCTCTTTGGCCTAACATGCTCTCATATTCTAGACTTGTATTCTTTTCTTCTGCTCAGAAGATTAGTACCCATTACAATTTTATACATGGGAAACTGGATCAGTTGGAGCTCTTTTATTAACAGCGCAATACTTGAGAGGATAGTATATATATAGTTTGAAGGTTGGTTTAATGGTTAAGAACATGTGTTTCCTAGCCTTCTTAAGAGGTTATAAATTCAAATCAAGAGGGGGTAGGGTGGGAGTATGTATGCAACCGTAGACTTTACCAGTCATTCTTAGACAAAGCGGAATCCCTTGTCTCACACAAACAAAGGGGAGTCTCATACACCAATTTAGTGTGCTGACTTAGCCGTGACCTTAAAAATAGGTGTATTATTATTATTATTGTATATATTATTTAATGCTTACAAGAGTTGTGGCTTTCCTGTGACAGATAACAAGAATTGCAGCTTCGTCAAGAAGAGAGTGGATGAAATTGACGAGAAGAAGATGGTGTACAAGTCTACAACAATTGAAGGAGGATCACTGGGAAAGAAACTGAGAGCTGTGAGATTTAAGGTCAAATTCGTTCCCAAGATGAGAGCTGTGAGATTTAAGGTCAAATTCGTTCCCAAGAAAGAAGGGGGATGTGTAGTGATCTGGACCTGTAAGTACAAAACCCTTCATGGTGTTCAGATTGACAAACGCAAACTGGTGGAAGAGATAATTGAAAATAGCATTTCCATCTCCAAGAAGATCGATCTGTATCTTCTCTCCAATTCCACATTATACTGAGAAAAATTCGTTCCCAGGAATGATATATATACGTACATCTGTCTGCACAAATAGTTTAGTGCAGCGCGGTATATCAATGAAGCAGCTAAAACTGTCAGATGCCCGGTGTGTGCCTGTCAAAGTTCGTTGAACATCAAAGCGAATTCCCCCTCAGTTTATTCAGCAAATTCCCCTCAGTTTATTCAACGACTGTGACTTTAACATATTAAATAGATTAGCTTTTTTAAGTGCAGTAAACAACTCACTTGATTGGTTGTAATTTATATCATCATTAATCAAATTGATTAACTCTAAACTTTTTATTTTTTTGATTATCTATAAATTAGAATTGCAATTTACTTATCCAGTTATAAATATATTTCCAGAAGTAATGTCTACTCAATCTAAATTTGTCAATGTTTAAACAATATTTCAATGGTGAGAGAAAATGGTGAGACAATGTCGGCCATGTAAGGTAGAGGATAAGATATAAATTGATAATCATGTGCAAGGTAGAGGATAAGATATAAATTGATAATCAAAAGGTCTTCACATGTATACTACTTATTTGCAAATATTCTCCCTTGGTTGGCATAGGTTGGCATAGACAAGGGAAAGAATATACATGTAATTTGGGATTTGTGTCATTCTATTAGGTGGGGTTTACATAATTTATGAGAGATTGTTGTTTAATAATGACCTCAAAGTTGGTTGTAGGGAAAAAGAGAAGATTTGTTTAGGATGGTTTAAGCATGTCTTCACAAGTTGTACTTGAGAGTTTGAGATATCTAACAAAAGTAAAGAAAGATAATAAATGTATATCATTATAATATGATAATCCTTTAAGTCTAAACTATGTAACAGGATCACGAGAGATAACACATCAATATGTACGAGATAACACATCAATATGCACGGCAATAATTATGAACGAAGTAGTGTTATTTGATCATGGAGATAGGACACATGATCAATGTTCAATGGTACAAATTTATGGTGTGTTTTTATAATAAATTTACATTTTTATCTTTATTTGAAATTAGTTATGACCTCAAACTCCAAGATTCTACAAAGTTTTACTCTAAGACAATCTCTAAAACATGGTGAAAGAGATAATCTCTAGGGATTGAAGCCAACAATTCATTGCAACAACTCTAAGATTGGACAAATGTTTACTCCAATACAGTCTCTAAAATATGGTGAAAGGGAGGATCTCTAAGGATTGAAGCTAGAATAGTTAGGTGCATTTCTAATGCAAGTAAAGTCTGTAAAGTTAAAAAAAATTGAAATAATTATAATTTTTTATAACAAAATAAACAAGCATAAGCTCATTTTAACATTTGATTTTTTAAGCACCTATAGAATTATATGTCTATTTCTTTTAATCCATATGACTATTAGATATGAGGTTAAGATGGATATATATTAATAATAAATTAATGGTGTGCTACTTTTGATATGAAATTGAACTCCCTATGTATCTCTAAAGTCTCTTTATAACCTTGTTCATTTATTCCTAATCGATTGGATGAGTCACAATAATCATATTTTATAGTTCAAAGGAGAGATTAATCTCATAGGAATGTTCAACTTTTCCCCTAACAATCTTTTGTTGCACAACAATTATAAGATTGTGCAATATGGGATCTATGCATGCTTTGACGACCAAGTATAAGTTGAATCCAACATGGACTTTCATAAAGATACCTAATAACCTAGAAAAATGGATGATTAAGAAGATCTAGTGTTCTAAAAGGTTACAGGGATGCATCTAAATTTGAATCTGGATATGTAATTGTTAGTAAAAGTGAATTTGGTTATATAAAATTATTAGTGAAAATGTAATTTTTTATTATTTAAAATGTATTTTTAATGCATAAATAAATTTATCACTTCAAAAACCCCTATTATAATAGATTTTTTCAATCTACCCAACTAATACATATAATTCTAATTCCAACAATTCTTTTAAAAATTTTAATCAAATTTTAAACTAAACCAATAAGAAAAATATAAAATAAATAAATGATCTAAACTTCTACATTTTGTATTTTTCTAGCAAGCATCAACATTAAAATTCCAGCAAAAAATCCAAAACTTACACCTTTAGACTACATCATTTAGAATACCCTATCAAATCATGTGAACTAAGAGATATTATGAATCTCTCATCATGTCTTTGTCAAATCATCTGAACTATATTGACTCACCTATCTAGAAATACTTAAATAACAAAATCTCAAAAAAATAACTAATATCTGTGTTAAAAAAAACTAAATAACTAAACTTTTTATATCATACAATTTAATTAAAAAAATTTTTTTTTATAAAATCAACTAATTCTTTACAAAATTAAACTACTCTCTCATCACACAACATTACTAAAATAAAATCACTTTCCACCAACTTGAAACTAGATTGCCAAAAATTATTTAAACTACCCTCTCATCACACAATATTAATAAAACAAAATCACTTTCCAACATCTTGAAATGTTGAAATGAGATTGACAAAAACTATTTAAAGCTAACTCAAAATTTACAAAATTATACATATATTAAAATATAAATATATAATTATACTTATTCAATATTATAAATATATTTCTCATAATGATGATGGCTGCCATTAATGTGTAGGTTGTGACGTGGCAAGTGTGGGCAAGGAGACAGAAAGCCACAACCTATAGCCAAAGGTTTAAATTCACTCATGGATTAAGGGATTTGAACAATTTTATATTTACTAAATGTAAAAATCTATTTGACAAACTCGGGAATCTATCTATGACCTATCACAGCAACCGGTATGATCAAGCCCAGGATCCCAAGAAGTATTGTAGGCCGGGGGATAGTCTAAATGATCAAGCCCAGGAATAAGCTATCGATTTTGACCCCAAGAATCTAGTCCCAGGAAGCGATCTATCACTATCCCAGATACCGGATCAAGCAAGGCCGTATTCTATTTATATATTCCATTTCTACTATCTCTTTTTAGTCATATTTCAACTAAATAAATTAAGGAAAAACAATAATCTAAATATTATATATATATTTTTTTAAATCCAAAATAATAATAATAATAATATTTTTAAAATCCAATAATAATAAAATTCAAAAAACATCATAAAATCACAATCTTAATAATTCAGTTTTTTTAAAAACATGAAAATCAATATTAACATATTCCTAAAAACAAAAAAAAATACATAACTGAGTGTTTATATATATATATAAACCCCTATAAATAAACCCCAAGCAACAAAAAGAAAGAAACAAAACTAAATATTCTACTTCTGTTCTTTTCTTTTTGATATAATCGGCTTAAAGTAATGATTGCCATTCTTATCTTTGAAAAGCCATGCATGGAAGTCAAGTCAACCGCAGTCATTCCGCAGTCATTCTGATTTTTATAATAAAAATAATTTCATAAAAATAATTTTGATTAATTATATTTTTATAATCAAAATAATTTTATAATTTATTTAATTAAATAATCATAATTATTATTTACATTTTTTTTTATTTTTCATTTAAATTTTATTTTTATAAGTCATGAAAATCATAAATTTCACTATATCTTACAATTTGATTAAGTTTAATAGTTAAAAATATGTGTTTCCTTTTAAGAGATCACAGATTCAAATCTCAAAAAAATAAGATATATATACTTGACAATAACCTTAAAAATAAATTATATATATATATATATATATATATATATATATATTTCATATTTTCGTTTAAACCTCCATAAATATGTTGAGATTTTCCTTAAAAAGAATTATAGCTTAACCTAAACCTGAATGTGTTGCAGTTGTATCCAACATAATCTCCACGCCCAGGAAAACAAATGCTCCAGCTTTTGTTTGTGGTAGGAACTTCTGTTTTTTTTCATTAATGTACGCAATGCTATATACATAGCTAATGTTTTTTCAGTGTTATTATATTATTATATATATGTATTACATTTTTTTAATAATATTATATACAGGCTTGACAATTCTAAAATTATTTGATGCAATTAAACTTAAGATATTTGATTTAAACTTTAAAAAATAAAGCAAATAAAAAATCCCTAAATCAAATATAAAACTGATATAGGATGTTGAGAAAAAATCCTTACATCAAATAAAAAAAAATGATATACGATGTTGAGGAGGTTAATATGGAATAGTATGTTGTATTAACCATTCAATCAAGGTACTTAAGCAATAATATATTATATGAAGCACTCAAGAAATATTATCAACTAAATATTAAGCACTCAAGCAATATTATCAACTAAATATAATGGAATATTTGGAATATTATCAACTAAACTTAATGGAATCTACCATTAAGTACTTAGATTAAAGATCAACGTTCAAAGAGAATTGTGAAACTAACCTTATATTGATGAAAGGCCCTCATTACTAAGGAGAGGTTCGATACCCAAACTACTTCCTGGTTTTGGCCATTGCCCAAGGTTTGTACACCCGTCCCGAAAGGCCCATGGACTAGGGAATTATCCAATATGCCCATCTTGCACAATTAGCAATTCCCTTCGCTAAAACATTCGATCGTTTTGTGCCCATAAATATAAATCTATCGGGGGGCGCCAAGTCAATCGGTACAGAGTGAATCGGAGGATCCACACATGCCTGTCGCATTCCCTGGACTATTTACCCATTACTATGCTGCCTATTTACCTTTCTCTTTACTCTTACCACCAACCTTGTTCACCTCTAGTTACTGCCTTCCTTACTTAGACTTACTGCATTGGCGCCCTCAGAAGTGGCATTCCCAATGGTTTATGCGCTCAGTTTAATGGTCCGTCGTCACCGCCGGCTTTCACCTCCTATTGGGGAGGAGAACTAAATTGAATAAAGGAATTCGTGTTTACTACTGATAGTGATAGCACCGAACTAGGCGGGGGAAGAGAACTCATTAAAGAAAGCACCTTATTGTCTTTCCCTTTGATATACCTGATATCAAAGTCATATTCACACAGAAATTCCAACCATCTAATTTGTCTGGCATTTAAGGTTGGCTGATCAAATAAATATTTCAGACTGTTGTGATCTGTTCTTAATTCGAATTTCTTGCCCATGAGGTAATGTCTCCATTTCCTTAAAGCATGGACAACTGCTGCCAACTCTAAATCATGAGTGGCATAATT
>SNQJ01S0041754.1:0-19957 GCA_010110895.2 Picea sitchensis
CCATTATGTTGAGGAGAGAATAGAGTTATGTTTGCAACTTATCCAATATCATTTGATCATAGTTTTATGTCTTCACAAATTTCTATACATCACACTTGCCATGTTTAATGCAAAAAAAATATTTTGCATCACATCATCCACACATATGCATTCATAAACATTACATGGAACTTAGAATCATTAAACCATTGCTCTTAACACCATAACTGGAACTGATGGTATGCCAACATGTTGAGGGAAATGTTATGTTTGGAAATAATCACTTCAATGTGTTTTCTCCTAGGGGATCCCACCTATTAGACATATTAATGTTTTTTTAATATATATATATATATATATATATATATATATAGGATTCACAATTCTTTGTGAGATTTTATAGTAGGTGATGAATGATGAGTTAATGGGTCCTAGATATATGCAACCCATATGGAATAATCTGTTAGAAAAATGACATTCACTCTAAACCAACCGGGAAAGAGAAGACATAATTAAACATGAAATAATCAATGACAATCACATAGTACATAGAGATTTTACCTTGGAAACCCTTTATCGGGAAAACCAACATTCATTGAGTGATTCTCTCTCTCTTGTTGTCTTATTCATTTATATAATAAATATTTACATGAATAACCTTGGTCCACACCTAAGACACAATCGTTATCCTACTCTCCTGCTTTTACACAAGAACAACCCTACAACCAATTCAAATTACATCTACATGGCCATTATACAACTCTCATTTGAGAGTTTCAAATCACCTCTTATAGTATTACATCACACCATATTTATAGGATTTACAACATGCAAAACCCTAGTTCATGGCACCCAAAAATGGTTACAGATCCGTGCAGATGATTGGCTACAATCCTCCGAATCAAGGGATTATGTTACAGTCGACTACCCATCGAACTTTAGTAAGATACAAACTAGATGACCTTCATTCAGTATTCCAGTCGGATGCCACTTGAACTCCTATCAGTTGACCTTTTGACCTTTAACTTAACCATCGACTTGACTTATACATCTAGTAAAAAATTCACCCAGTTGATCCACCTCGACTAGCTAGTTGATTAGATTGAATTTTCATTGCAAAGAATATAACAACCCAAAATTATCCCACTTGTTGTCTTCTTTGTTGAAATGGGAGAACTTGAACTTCTGTTCACTGACCCAGGGAATCAATGTACATTTCCTCTCTACACAAAGAGAACTTCACCTAATTCATAGACTTGGTCAAACAGTCTATGATGTTTTCAAAAGTGTCTACTTTCTCCAGCAATACCTTCTTTTTTCCACCATGTCTCCCACGAAATGGTATTGTACATCGATATGCTTCATCCTGGAATGGTAAGATGGGTTATTTACCAAGAAAATTACACTTTGACTGTCACAATTTATCTTCATAGATTGCTGTGCAAACCCAATCCCTGAACACAATCTATGTAGCCATACAACTTATTTACTTGCATGGGTGGCTGCCATGTATTCAAATTCTATTGTCGAAAAGGATACTAGAACCTGTTTCTTACTCATCCAACTGATTTCCCCACTAAACATATTGAACACATATCCATTGGTCGACCTTCTTTGATTAAGATCTCCAACACAATCGACATCGACAAATCCATCTACATTCACTTTCCTGTCATTTTTTGGTTTCCCTTGGTAACATATAACATATTCTGTTTTGCCACACAAGTACCTAAACACTCTCTTGAAAAAATTTTAGTGCTCTTTCCCAAGTGTCGACATGTACCTTCTCAATACTCCCATATCATGAGCAATGTCTGGTTGAGTGTAGACCATATCATACACCACACTACCAACAAAACTAACATAAGGAACATGTGCCATGTCCTATATTTCTTCCTGTATCTTTGGACACTGTTCAATAGTTAGTTCCCCCCCATAGGAGTTGGTACCTTAACTGGTTTTCAATCCTTCATGTTAAAATGTTTCAATATTGTTTTAATATAATTTCTATGATTTAATCAAAGTTTTTTAACTACCCAATCTCTCTTGGTCTCCATTCCCAGAATGAAGTTTGTAGCACCGATATCCTTAATGTTGAACTTGGAGGATGACTACATTTTCACCTCCTTTATAACATCCATGTTGTTTCTGCCCAACAAAATATCATCGACATACAAAGCTACATATATGAAACAACTCTCTTTTTCCTTAGAGTATACATAGTGACACCCTTTCTTCTCACAAATCCAAAACTAAGGATGTACGTGTCAAAATTTTGGTACCACATACTTGGTGATTAATTTAGAGATAAAGGGATATTTTCAACTTACACACAAGCTCTTTCTTTCCCTTTACTACAAATCCTTCAGGTTTTTTCATGTAGATTTCTTCTTCTAGGTCCCCATGTAGGAACTCTTTTTTCACATATATTTTCTCCATATAAATATCAAATGCTACAGCTAGAGACATCAATACTCTAATGGAAGTTTATTTTGCAAGAGGAGATAAAATTTCACCAAAGTTTACTCCCTCAACTTGGGAATACCCTTTTGCTAAGAGTCAATCTTTTAAATTATCGACTTGACCTATTGCATTCAACGTTTTCTTGAGAAGACACTTGCTACCAATGGGTTTCCTTTCATTAGGTAGCTCAACAAAATCCCATGTCTCATTCTTGTGCAAGGATTCCATTTCTTCAATCATGGCATCCTTTCGGATTTTACTCTCTGTTAAGTTGACTGCCTCCCTGACCAACTTGGGCTCATGATAATTAGTGGAAGATAACATAAATGCATAATGGAAATCAAGTGGAGTATACCTTTTAGCTAGTTTCCTTACTCATTCTGACCTCCTTACAACCAAAGTCAGTTGTTCCACCTCTTCATTTGATTTAGTCGACTCATCTTAATCATGTTCTTCATTCCTCAACTCAAATACCAAAATCTCTAGTTATTTATTCATTTGAGCCTCTTCAATCTTGAAAGTTTCTCTGACTTCCCTAAAGAACACATCTCAACTATAAACCGTTTTCCTCAATACCAGATACCACAACTCATATCCTTTCATTCCATCCTTATCCTTGATGAAAATACACTTGACTGCCTTATTGTCCAGCTTGTTCCTTTTTTCCTTAGGAACATGCACAAATGCATCACAACAAAAAACTATGAGATGTGAAAGTGAAGGTTTCTTACCAAACCATACTTCATGTGGAGTTGAGTCAACTAGAGTTGATGAAGGAGACCTATTTATGAAATATTGTGTTGTGTTGACTGTCTCTGCCTAGAAATCTTGTGCAAGCTCAACAATACTGAGCATGCTCATTGCCTTTTCCATCAACATCCTGTTCAGTCTCTCAAAAAATCAATTCTATTGTGAGGTATATGGTGTAGTATTTTGGAGTGCTATTCCACATTCCTTGCAAAACTACTCAAAATATTTACCATAGAATCCACCTCCATTATCAGTTCTCAACACCTTGATATTTTTCTCTATCTGGATTTTCACAAGAGATTTAAACTCTTTGAACTTACTGAAAACCTTATATTTCTTCCTCAGGAAATATAGCCATGTCTTCCTAGAGAAATCATCTATAAAGGAAACACAATATAAAGATCCACCTTGTGATGGGACTGACACATGCCCAAACTTGTCATTATGTATCAATTCCAGGATCCATTTTTCCCTTGTAGCTCTAGATGGGAATTTCACATGATTTTTTTTTCCATATATGCAATGTTAAAAAAAACCAACTTCTAAATTACAATATGGAAAACCTTCGACTATACCTTTGGTGTGCATAGATTGAAGTCCTTTTTCCCCAATATGTCCCATCCTCTAGTGCAATAACATGGTCGGGTCGACTAGACGATGAACAATCAAGTCGATTGGAGTCGAGTTGAGTTGAGTTGTAGTCAAGTCGACTTCAAAGATAGTAATGTTGTTGCATTTGGTCGAGTCAACACTCCCCAACAACTTGTACAGGGTTCCAATTCGAACTCCTCTCATTAAGACCATCGCTCCCCTGACCATTTGTGTGAATCCTTATGAAATAAAGTGTGCACATTTGCATCACTCATTTTTCTAAAAAAATTATATTTCTTGCCAAACCTAGAATATGTAGCACACTTGGAAGAGTTCTACCCCTCCCATCTTGTAGCATTAGTCATACTCTTTCTCATCCAACAATTTTGGTTTTCGAGTCGTCCCCCAAGAATATATCTTCTCCTTCATATATCTCATACTCACAAAACCAGTCCCTATAAGGTGTCATATGAAAGATGCACCTTAGTTGATCAACCAAGCATCATGCTTTGACTATGCACTAGTCGATTCCAAATACACATCTCTTCCTTTTTCTGGAGAAGTATTTCCTTTAGTTGATTGATTACCATTAGATCCAAAAATTTTCTCACCAACCTTCAACTTGCAGTCCCTTTTGTAATGACAAACTTTACCACAATTCTAACATCTTCTTGTTGAATGAACCAGGGATTTATATCTACCCTTTGACTTAGACCATTGAACGAAGAATTTACCTTTACCTCTGTCGACCAATTGACCTCTCACCATCAAGGCATCCTCAAATGATCCTTCCATGTTCTTCCACCTCATTTCCCCTGATAGCAAAGATGAAACCACATATTCAAGTGTTAATGTGATTACATTACTCCCAATAGCCACAATTGGACTATCCCATGAATTTGGAAAATAATACAATAGACTGATACATTTCTCCTCCTCAGTGATTTTAATATCCACAAACAATAACTGACTTATCACAATATTGGATGCTTTCAATTTATCTGTTACTGAGCTAGAATCACTCATTCTTAGAAGATACAATTTCTTATGAAGGAACAAATTGTTTACCTAACATTTATATTGGTACAAGCTTCCCAACTTATCCCATAGTTTCTTTATATTGTCTTTGATTGAGATAGTCAGTAGTACCGAACCTCCAAGACAAAGTCATATTGAACTCCTCGCCCTTATTTTGAGTTTCTCCGTTTCTTCCTTTGACATACCCATCATAATTTTTTCAAAACTCACAATTAACCATTACTCTCAATCCACAAGGGGATCTTCCATTTTGATCTTTCATAGCTCAAAATTTTGGCCATTAAATTTTTTGATCTCTATCCTCAAACTTCTTTCCATTCTTTCAAGCACAAATTAAAGATCAATGCCTTACAACTCCCACTGGACCTAGGGTTTAGCTTACATCCAAGATCTGTTTAACCTTGATTTGATATGAATTGTACAAAGAAACAAAATGAGATCTGATACCACTTTTTATAAAAATAATATTCACACTAAACCAACTAGGAAAGATAATACATAATTAAATAGAAAATAATCAATGACAATCACACAATACACAAATATTTTACCCCAGAAACCCTTAATTGGGAAAACCAACATTCCTTGAGTGACTCCCACTCTCTTCTTTTCTTATTCATTTATAGAATAAAGAGTTACATGACTAAACTTGGTCCACACCCAAGACACAATCGTCATGCTAATCTCTTTCTTTTACACAATAACAAACCTGTAGCTAATTTGACTCACATCTACATGGCCATTACACACCTTTCGTTCGAGAGTTTCAAATCACCTCTTATAGTATTATATCGCACCATATTTATAGGATTTAAAACATGAAAAACCATAATTCATGGTGCCCCAAAATGATTACAGATCCATGTAGATGATTGTATGCAATCCCATGAATCTCGAGATTCAGTTACAGTCGACTGCCCATCAAAATTCAGTTCACTACGAACCAATCGACCTTGAGTTGATATTCGAGTCAGGTACCACTCGACCTCCTCTCATTTGAACTTTTGATGTTTGAATTAACCATTGACTTGACTTATCTGTCTAGTCGAACATTCACCGAGTCAATCCATCTCGACTAGCTAGTTGATTAGACTGAGTTTCCACTACAAAGAATATAACAACCCAACAAAATTGACCAAGGATGAGGTGAAAAATATTGTATATTATCCAATATTGAAAGAATATGAATATATGTTATGTGAATTGAAATAATTGCGACCAAAGAGAAATATTGACTTCTCTATTGACTTGATGCATGGAGCTGCCTCAATTTTCAAGACTCCCTATAGAGTGAGAAAACCATAGCTGAAAGAGTTGTAGATGTAGTTAGAAGAGTTGTTGAAGAAGTGGTACATATTCCCAAGTGTTTTTCCTTGGGGTGTGTTAATTATTTTTTTGAAGAAAAAGGATGGAACTCCAAGGTTATGTATTGACTTCAGAAATTTGAACAAAGTTACCATAAAGAACAAGTATCCTCTGCCAAGGATTGGTGATCTTTTTTATTAGCTAAAATAAGAAAGGATATTTTCCAAGATTGAACCGAGGTTAGGTTACCATCATGTTAGAATAAGAGAAGAATATACTAGCAAAACAACCTTTTGGAAAAGGTATGGTCATTATGAACTTGTAGTGGTGCGATTTGGGTGGTACATAAATGCACTTGCTACTTTTATGTGTCTAATTAATGGAGTGTTCAAAGATTACCTAGACAAATTTTTAATTGTCTTCTTAGATGATATTTTTATTTACTCCAATATAAAGGAGGAGCATGAAAATAATTTGAGTTTGGTTCTACAAGTGTTGAGAGAGCACCAATTGTATTCCAAATTGAGCAAGTGCACTTTCTGTCAAAGGCAAATCCATTATTTGGGCCACATTGTCTCATAGGAGGGAATAACAATGGATTTTGAAAACATTGAGGCAATCAAAGGATGACCTAGACTAAAGAACATTTTAGATGTGAGATAATTTATGGGTCTAGTTGATTACTACATGAGGTTAATTGAAGGTTTCTCCAAGATTTCACATCCAATCACATTGTTGCAAAATAAAGGAAAATGGACTATCAAGTGTAAAGAGATTTTCCAACATTTGAAAGAGTTATTAACCAGTGCAAATATTTTAAATATTGTTGGTCCAAATGGGGATTTTGTTGTGTGCACAGATGCATATAAATAACAACTTGGTGGAGTCCTTACCCAAAATGGGAATTCCATTTTCTATGAATCTAGGAGACTCAAAGAGCATGGAAGAAATTATGCTACCCATGACTTGGAGCTTACAACTATTTTTTTGCACTTAAATGTGGAGGCCATGCCATAGTAGTATGAAATACTTGTTTGAATATCCATCCAGATAGAGTAGATGGCTGTAATTTTTCAGCGAGTATGAATTTGACATCAAAAACATGAAGGGAAAAGACAATAAAGTGGTTGATGCACTCAATAGAAGGGTGCATGAAATGCATGCTACAACCATCAATATGTACAATTCATAATTAAAAAAAGAATTTTAGAAGTTGTAGGATCAATCTAACATTATGTGTGAGTTAAAGAAGGCTTACAACAAAGTAATGTACAACTGAAATTTATAGACTATAAGTTGGAAGAGGATGGAATCCTCTTGTATAGGAACACATTTTATGTTCCTAGTTCTTAGGAATTGAGAAATTTAGTTTTGGAAGAGATGCAAAATGTGCCATATGCTAGACATCGAGGGTACCATAAAACTATTGTAGCTACAAGTGGCCAATGTCTTTTGCCTAGGATGAAGAAATACATGGCTAATTATATATCCAGACACATGGAATGTTAGTAGGTAAATACCAAGCCCAGGAATCCAACTAGATTTTTACAACTATTTCCCATTCCTGAATGGAAATGGGAGATTGTTACCATAGATTTCATCACCAAGCTGCCCAAAACAACAAGGCAACACAATTCCATCATGATAGTGGCGGATAAGATTACAATGACTACACATTTTATTCCTATCAAGATGATTCAGAAGGTAGTCAATATTGCATAAATTTAGTTGATATAAATTACTAGGCTACATGGCGTGCCTATGACAATCATATCTAACAAAGATCCCAAGTTCACATTAATTTTTTGGAAAAGGTTATTTAAATGAATTGGGATAAATCTAAATTTTAGCACAATGTATCATCAAGAGTCAGATGGGAAGACATAGAGGATCAACCAAATAATTGAAGATATGCTTAGAATGTATGTCATGCACAATCCTTGTATATGGGAATACTATCTTCATTTGGCTAAGTTTTCTTATAACAATGGGTATCGCATATGTTTGAAGATGATCCCATTTGAATCCCTATATGGTAGAAAATACAATACACCAATGAGTTTTGCAGAAGAAAATGATAAAGAAGAAATTTTTTGCAGATAAAGGCAGGGTGCTCGGAGAATTCATAGTGGGTGAGCATGTGTTTCTAAAAGTAAAGTCTAAAAGGAGCTCACTGAAATTGGGAAGTTTCCCAAAGTTGGTAGCGAGATATTGTGGTCTGTTTGAGATTCTAGAGAAAATTGACTTGGTTGTATACATGCTTGCATTGCCTACATCCATGTGTATTCATAATGTGTTTTATGTGTCTTTGCTGAAAAAGTTTGTGCCTGATCCTAACCTCATAATTGATTGGACTTTGACACATGTGGAGCACAAGGGTGATTTCCACACAATTGGCGTGCATATTCAATAGGAAGGTCAAGGTGATCAGGAACCAAGCTATACACTTGGTAAAGGTCCATTGGACTTGCAATAATATTGAAGATGACACGTGGGAGCATGAGGAGGCCATGTCAGAGGAGTACTCGTATCTTTTTGTAGATTTTGAGGAAATCTGAATGTACATTTGTATATAAATGTTGAAATAATCCATTATTGAAACTACAGTCCCTAGATCCACAACTCAGAGAATTCTTTTCTGACCTATGTTGGAGCCCTAGAAGGGAAAGGGGATAGTGTGAGGGACTACAAAATAGACAATGAGGTCCACTTCCTTGGATTGTGCAGGATAAGAGGAATGCAAGTGTGTTGGTTAGAATCATTGTAGGAGTCATTAAGGTGTGAAAGTATTAGGTATTGTGATGTAAGATTCCACACACACACACACACACATGTACACTTGTATGGTGATGTGCACTGGGAACAATGCAAAAACAAGGGGGAGGGGAATGTAACACCCCAATTTTGATCCTGACTTAAAAATGTATATTTGTATATATGATAAATGGTTGAGGGCCAAGAAATGTAATATGTAAACATTGTGTATTGAAAGTAATAAAAATAAAACACATCACCGACTATATAGTGATACACACATAGTCATGGGGGGATATGATCCCATAAGAGAGGGGGATAAATGGGGGTTTGAGGGGACTCCATATGCTTAGAATCCTATGCCACATACATAAGTCATTTTTCATTAACTATTTACCTCCTTTGACTTATTAAAACAAATCATTGAATGCATGTAAGAGGTTGGTGGGAAATTCATCTCATCTAGTTAAGAAAGCATGGGATGAGTACACTCATGATGAGAATTGTATCATTGAAAGCATGTGAGAGGTGGGCGAAAGAGTCATCTCACATATTTATGATACCATGGGCTGAGTACAATAATTTTGGGGAATTTTGAGAGTCAAACATGCATGGGAGAAAAATAGAAGAGAGATTTGAGTAGAGGGAGATAGCTAATTTTGGGACAAAAAAAGAGAGGAAAAATAGAGTTTGGTGCTAGAAAAGAGGAGGCATCCATACTCTGTGTGTAAGAATCCATTAGAGGGATTTGTTAATTACATTTAGAACTAGGTTTTCATGCATGTGAGGATTTCTTGTTTGAAAATTACCCAAGAACATGTGAAAATGATGTTGTGAGAACTCCTGTTATAACTAGATTTCTTTGAGTCCCCGACTGAGATATTCCTAGTCAATCTGTGTTGGATCCCTAGAGGGGATGAGGATTTTCTGAGAGATTGCATGAAGAGAAGGAAATTGTGTCCCTCGTGTAATACCCCTAGGCTGAACCCCGACTGTAAATGTACTTAAGCTGGTGAGTTGTTTGATATCATATTTGTATGCACCTTTAATGGAATAGTGTGCACATGTACTACACACTAAAATGATGAAGTGTGCACATTCCAGGATACCGTGCGTAACAAACTTAAGTGCGCATGATTTTGAGGCCAGGGAGTCTTTGTGTATATGTTGTGTTGTATAGGCTGGTGAACCAATTATTATAAGCTAGGAGGCTTATGTATTGAATTAGGTCGGAGAGACTAGATGCTAAAGGCCAGTGAGGCTATTTTTGTATATGTCTTATCATTAATATAATACATCGTTGCATGTAGACCGACCATGATAAAAGAGTACGGAGGAATAAACTCCATTAGTTAGGGAAAGGGGGGGGATAAAAGTTAAGGAAAAGGGCTAAGCTAGGGAGCTTAAGCCAAAAAATAATATTATATTAATATTCCTTAAAGTATAAAGTTTGGATAATTATTTTATCCTAAGTTCTAAGGATGGGGACAAGTGGACCAAAGTAGCTCTCAACATGACAAGTGTCAAGTTGGGAACATGCATACATATAGCTTGGACTTAGTTCATTTTCCCATTCATTTTCCATGATCATTCACTCACTCATTCAACTATCCTCGGTACCTATTTGTACCTGTATCCATACATGTATCCGTATCCATACCCGTACCTGTATTTGTACCTAGTTAGATTGGGAGCTAGACTGAAGAAGCGGGTTGTCAGGCCCGTGGGATATTGAAGAGGCAGGTTGTCAGGCTTGTGAGAAATTTCTCTCTAGGTGAGAGAATTGTTGGGAATTGATTTCCTGAAGGTGCCAAGCTGCAGATACAAGGATCTGAGACTTCCTGTCCGCCCTGTTGTTGAAGCTCAGAAAGGAAATGGGGCAGTTGAAGGACTGTTGAGAAGAGAAGGGGAACATTTCCTGGGGTGGGACAAACATGTGGGGAATGAGGGATTGTAAGATGTTAGTTTGAGTTGGCACATGTGACCGAGTCTTTCTTGCTGTCTGAGATACATCAGCCTGGTTAGGAATCCCTTTACCCGGGTGGATTTTAGTCCCAGCTCGGGGGTGACCCATTGCTGAGAGTAATGAGCAACGTTGTCTAAGGCCGGGAGGTTCGTGGAAGGTCTACACACAGTTGGTGATATTATTACCAAGATAAGTGTCAATTGTGTGTTAAATTACATGTTGCATTATTATTTATGTGTTCATTTTTATGGGTTTTTCCTGTGTGTGGTTTATACTTGTCTTTATATTTATGGGTATTGCATGTTTATTCTGCATGTATATGTTTACTGCTATTTCCGTATGAATCTGTGCATTTACAAAATGCATTTGTTTGTTTTAAGTTTTATATATAAAGTCCTGCAAGAGTTTCTATGTGTATATGTTTTAATTTGCATACATTTCAATTTTTTTAACGTGGCATAACCCAGTTGGATGTTGGGGATCTTACACCTAGGGTTGTGCAGACTGATGGGGAAGAGAGTTAGTTAGTTGGAATTGTTGTAGGAGTCACATAACTTTGAATTTATTGGGTCTTAGGATGTTTGAGTAGATAATGAGCAACCATAGGAGTCATTCTTCTTGTGGACTCATACCTACAACTCGGGGGTGACCTAGTATTGAGATAAATGAAGGAACACAGTTTTAGGTTGGGTGGAATGTCGATCATTTGCAACTAATTGTGTAAATATTTATAAAGATAAGTGTTATACTCACTATGTTTATTTACACTTGTAACACTATGTTTGAATGTTGTGTTTATTTTGCGTTTTTTGTGTTTAAATGTTGCAATGCTTAATGAATAGTCTGCATTTACAATTCTATAGGTTGATGATAGTTGCATGAGTCCATTTGTCATGATGCGTGCATTCATTTAAAATGGTATTAGAGTTATGTCGTTTTGGTTTATTAATGGAAATCTTGTTGGACAGTTGGTTTGGATAGTTGGTTGTCATTGATGTTAACCCTTGGAGAGTAATCTTTGAGATTGATGTCAACCCTTGGAGAGGTCCAAATATGTTGGAAAACTAATTGAAATTCTTATGATCGATATTGATGTTGAGTTAGTTGGGTACATTTGATGTTGTCTACATGTAGCCCCGAAGGTGTGGTTATGGGACCTGAAGTTGATTAAGGAATATAGACATGAATGATAGTGAAATTGGATGTAATACTATCATATATGGATAGTACACGTCATACCATTTGTGGTGACATTTGGAATGCCACATGGTTCCTCACGGTTAGGGAGATATGACCTTGTAAAGTTGGAAGCCTCGAAGAATGGACAAGAAGCCACTAGTTTGTTATAAGTCTTGGTCAAAGGGGTAAAGTTGTTGTAGCAAGAAAAACCTAGAAGCCCTAAATTAAGGAGAGAGGTTACTATGAAAAAGTATATAAACACCTCAAGGAGTCTCTCAAAAGTATACTTATGCACTTACAATTGAATATCTATCTTGTGATTGTTATGGTCTAGTATAATGATATTTTGACTAGTTTATGACGACATTTTTGTGAGTTTGCGAAGGAAGGTTGAAGGTGAAAGTATCGAAGTTGCAATAAGCTTGAATAACCCTAGCTTCTGAGGTATCCATGAGTTGCAGGTCAGAAGGGTGCGGATGTACGTAGGCTGCAATGGAGGAAAGCGCGGATATCCACAGGATGTAGAAGAGCAAGTCACGTATATGTAAAAGGACTCGTGAAAGGTTGTGAAGGGATGTTGGTACCAGGTTGCTGAGGACTGTGGAAGAGTTACATGTCATTTTACAGTGCAACAGGTCAGATACATGATCAGAGGTAAGTCTTAAGGGTTATGGTTATGGTGTTATGGTACATCCATGATAATGATAATATGTGATATGGTACATCTTGGTGATGTTATGGTACATTGGTTAGAAACATCATTGGCTATATTGGTGTATGGTTTGGTTACATGTTATGGTGCATACTCGAGGCTTGGTATATTGTGTTATGAGGTTTCATCTTGGTGATATTGAGAACAATGCTTGAGGCATGTGTTTGTGAGATTTGGTTTATGATTTGAGGAACATCATTGGATGCATGGTACATGTTGGTTGCGGTCTACTTGGTGAGATACATTGCTGGTTTATTGGCATATGGTGTATGGAATGATATGGTATATGGTTGAGACACTTGTTATGGTGCATGGTTGATACATGCTATGGTGTTGAGGTGCATGGTTGATGCATGGTTTGGTATAGGTGTTGGTGCATGGTTGATGCACTTGTTGTGGTACATGGTTGATGTTATGTGGTGATATTGGCACTTTCTTGGTAGAGGCATGTGTTGGTGTTGTTGAGAATATGGTTTGAGATATGCTCTTGGTGATATTGGCATGAGTTGCATGTGAATGAGAGTGGATATGGTTTCATGGATGAGACAATGATTGGTTGGACATGTTTTTGTGACAAAGGTTGATGTGATAGTAACATTGAAACTGACAGAGTTTTGTAGTATTCCACGAGTTGCAGAAAAGAGAGGTGCGAACATCCACGAGCTGCATCAAAGAGAGACGTGGACATCCGTGTGTTGCAACATAGACAAGTCACATATTTGTAGGAAATATTTGAATAAGGTTGGTACAGGTTGTGATAGAGTGACATTGGAAGTGATTGTGGTAGTGACAATTAGTCTACACTTATATTTCAGGGCGACGGGATGGGGCAAGGAAAGGGGGTTGTAGCCTCCTTCCTGTTGGATCCAGATAATTAGGGAGTTGGATCTTCCTTCATGTTGGATCCTGAGAACTACGTGGTTGTAGCCACCTTCTGGTTGGAGCTGAAGAACCCAAGGGGTTGTAACCTCCTTCTAGTTGGAGCTAGAGAATTCAAGGAGTTGTAGCTTCCTTCAGGTTGGAGCCTGAGAATAGGGGGTTGGAGCTTCCTTCTAGTTGCAGCTGGAGAATTTGGAAGTTGGTGCTTCCTGTAAATGAAGACTTGATATATATAAGAAATCATTCTGTGGTTTTCTCCCATTTGGGTTTCCACATAAATACTGGTGTATTATGTTCTTAATGTGATGTTGATGTGATGCTTCTTATGTTTACATGCATATGACTTGGATGCATTCATAGATGATACATTGATGATATACTATTGAACATTGTTGTTAAAATGAAAGAATATGTATTGTGGTTAAAAGTGGTATAAAGTGTTCATACTGATTCACCCACCCTCTCATTATTCCAACAAATCCCAAGTACCTCTTACCGTAAATGGAGCACAAAGGGTGTTGGGTATGCCACAAAAAGGATAAAGGATGTCATGAATCTGAGATTTGAATGACTAAGCAAGAGTGCTCACATAAAATGTGAACTGGAGCATCATGTTGTTGGAAAAATGGATCTGATACTATTTTCCCACATGTGATTGCCCTCTCCTCATACTTTATGAGGGGGTAACAAATGGTTCCAACTCGGGGACATGCACTCTTGAAAAAAGAGTACATGAGACTTCTAGAAGCTTGGTCAAAACTGTAATCTGCATCCACATTTAATATTCACGACATAAAACGGGGCGAAATGATCACCTCGGTCCACTATGAGATAACAACAAATTGTGACTTGTAGGAAATCAAAATTAATCTAAAGTTGGAGAAACTGCATGTAAAGAAAGCACACAACTACTCCAAGGCAAATGCATGGAAAATAAAAAAAATAATTAGACTAAGGAAAATAAATCAATTCATGAAAGAAAAACACACAATTATCTAAACTGTTTCTCATATGAGCTTATTTCTTCCTAATCCTACAAGGATAAATTTGCACTAAATGTCATTAGAATATTAGAGTTTTAGAATTTTCCCATTCAAAGGAAATGACAACCTTTCCTTGTCAAGGTGACTAAGATAGAAAAAACTCATTCTCACTACACTCAACTCGATAAGGCCCTCTCCTTAATGAATTAAATTTTCCACGTTTCCCAATATTTTCTATCTTCTTATCCCACATCGACACTAAGTCTCCCATTTGAAATTCTCTTTATCAAGCCATATTATCAAATACTTTCTTGACATTTCCTTGGTTTTCTATAAGATGGTCAAAGACTTCTCTCCTACTCTCATCCAACTCTATAAGTTGATTTATCCTTGCTTGGGTTGCCTCCTATCAGTGATGTAGTGTTGGAGTAGTCGATATACTAGGATCTTCAAGTGGATTTGAAAATAAAATTCCATCACATACATTAAATCAAATGGGATTCTTCCCATTGGTTGCTTCTTTGCGATCCTATCCACCCACAGATCATATTTGATCTTACTATCCCAACTTGTCTTGTTGTCCCCCACAATATTTTGAATGATGGCCATAAGATTTTTATTACTTGAATCAACAAGGCGATTCCCTTGTGGGTAATAGTTATATGAGTGGGAAAATACAATGCCATAGTCAAAATAGAAAGAAGACAATACAACCAAACTAAATTCCTTGGCATTCTCAGTTGTGATATTGGTTAGGACACTAAATCTGGTTATAATAATTTATTTCAAAAACTCATTTACTACACTATATGTTGCTTTCTTTGTTGGAATAGCTTCAACCCATCTTGTGAAATAATCAGTGGCTATGAGGACCCACTTAAACCCATTTCTAAATTTCTCCTTGAATTCCCCAATGAAGTCAAGGCCCCACTTTGAAAATGTGCCTATACCACAACTGGTTGCAAAGGAAATGATGTTAAATGTTGTTTTCCTATAAATAACTAACATTTTTGGCACAATCTAACAAACTTGTGCACATCAAAGAATATCGTAGGACAATAATATTCTACCCTTAATATGTTATGTGTCATGTTTTGGGCAACCTGATTTCCACCACAAAATTCCTTGTGTAACACTTCCATTAATCTCTTGGATTATTTATCATGAAGACACCTTTTATTTTCTAAGTTATAATGCCTCCTGAAAACCCCTAGATACTTCCCCTCATTTCGAGGATGGTACCCAGGATAAACCCTATATTCTTCAGGGCATAAGGCTGTTACAACAATACACTCATTATGAGCTTAACATGTCACTTATGGGGATAAAACCTGGGTGGGGAGGATAACACTCCATCCCACAACCACTTGGGATAGAACCAATTGAAATCAACATGCCTTAGAATAATGCCATCAGGATTCTTCCAACCAAGGCCACGTTATATAATGCAATACTTAGATGTTTTTAACCTCAAGGCCCTTTTCTTATGATCTACAAGGTGGTTCAGGCATGCTAATTTTTTCAAGTAATAAATGATGTCCATGTACCACTCAAGATTTTCTAAGTTATACAAAAATATATATACCTTGTTGATGTTCAATGATTTTTCATTCCCTTTAGCAAGCATTCTAGCCAAGCCTTGACCTTACACTAGTTTAGTATGTCTAATCTCTAAGTCATATTCTTGGATCCTATACACTAAATTTCCACAAATACCAAGGAAATATTTTTGAGTTAGGATACCCTTCACAAAAACATGCGGGATGTATGCAATGATCTTCAAATATCCCACATAAGGATGTAAGTACTTCGAGGATTTCTCAAGGGTATACCAAGGGGATCAATCTTGAACCCCGCATTGGAAATGACATGCCCAAGTAATTTCCTATCATCAACTCCAAAAGTTGATTTGTTTGGATTCAAGGATATGACATACTTCCCACAAATTAAACAAATTTTCCATAGATGGCATGCATGACTCATTCTTTCCTTATAAGATATAGTTAAATCATCATGGTAGATTTCTATGATTTTTCCAATAAGATCCTAAAAGTCATAGTCATGGCTCTTTGAAAAGTTGATCCTAAATTCGTTAAGACAAATCACATCCTAAGATAATCATATGCTCCCCATGGTGTTGTGAATGTATTTTTATTCCTATCTTCTTCCTTCACCAAAAATTGGTTATATCCCGAAAACCATCAATCATGGACAACACGCCTGCCCTTGCCACTCCTTGTAACAATTTTTCCATATTTGGGAAAGTGTAAGTATATTTTATGGATAACTGGTTGAGATTCCTAAATTCAACACATAGTATAATCTCACCAATATTCTTTGTTACCACTACCATGTTTACAAGTCAAGATGAATGTTAGGTTGGGGCATTGATTTTTACTATGAACATATTTTATAACAACTTTTTGATAAGAGGAAGGAGTTTAGGGTTTTTCCTTCTCAACTTTTTCTTGAAGGGTTTGGAATATTCCTTTAATGGGATGGTGTGATGGATAATTTCCCCTTTGTAAGCCTTTAAGTCATCATATGACCAAGAAAACAAATCTAGGTACTCCTTAATTATATATTCTATTTGTTTTTTTCTTCCTTTGAAGTATGTTTTCCAATTTTTATTATCTTGGGGTTGGCCTCAAAGTTAATGTTTATATATATGTTCTCCTTTAGTTTATTTTCCTCAACATTTTTCTTATACATATTATGTCTATGTAAAATAATTTCTAAGGGGACCAAAATTTTTGGAATCTTACTACCCCTGGGCAATTCAATTACCTAAAACTTACTTCATTCAAATGCTTCCAATCCACTTCATTGTTAGCGAAATCTCTAACATTATTCATAAATATTTCCACTTGTGAGTCATCATCAAATACTTGACAATGGTCAAAGTTATCCGAGATAGAGGGTCTATACATAATATCCATTTTGGCTTCCTTAGATGTGAATAGTTCATGGGATCGAGAAGTGGTGGCAGCCACATCCAAAGCATCTGCTTGGGTATTTTTTTTCTCTCATGACAACCTTAATTGAGAAGGAACCAAGTGAGTTCATGATATTCTACACAACAAATTTATATAGTTTAATACTATAATCCTTCACTTTGAAATGGTTCTTTACTTGAGATACCACCAAGTGAGAATCCTGAATGACTTAAATAACTTTTATTCCCATTTTAATAGATAAATCAAGTCCTAAGAATAAGGCCTTGTACTCAGAAAAATTGTTAGTGGCATAAAAATCCAACCTATAGGAACATTTAAGTGTTTCACCAAGTGGAGAAGTAAATACTTTGCTCGCACAAGTACCCCATTGAGAGCATGATCCATCAAAATGCGTTCTCTAAATCTGATTATTCATACCCTTCACTTATTTTTTCTTATTTTTATGGGTCAATGAGTGGGAAATAATTACATAGTTACCCATGTCACCATCTAAAGTGAAAATAAATTCATTCATTGGTTCTTTCAGATCATCCACATGGAATATCCTAAATTGATCCCTATGCAAAGTAACACAAGTTCCTTCACAAGTTGGAATCATTGCATATAATAGGTCCATTTGCAAAGAAATCACCCAAATTAGTAGCCCATTTCCTTGATAATAACATACCCCAAGCATCTAAAACATTTATGACAACAAAATCCATCAAAATCAAGATATCGAAATATAAAACCAATTTGACATGCAAGTCTTTAATTAGGCCAAGCACTTTGAGTTCCCTAGCATCCATGGCACATACATTTCCATATGGTCTAGTAGTTGTAAGGCCCAATTGTTTCATAACCTTTAATGTAATGACATTAGTCGATTCCCTTGAATCCAACATTGTGTAATAACAAATAATTCACTTGTAATGAAATGTAAAATGGAATATGCTTGCCATTCCTCTTCCTTGATAAATATTTTGTAGAATTATGGGGACCTCCTCGTGAGGGGTTTCACTTCACAAAATAAGAAAAACTTCTTGGATTTTCCCCTTAATGATGGTATATTCAAAACTTACATTAATGGGACCAACATATGAACGTTTGTGAAGTATGATTCAATATAAATGTTCACATCATTACATGCAACTTTCACCATATTTCATGTTGAACATTCACCATTACTCCTAGATGGCTGTGTTGGTTAAGTTTCTTTGGGTGCAACTCAAGATTGTTGTTTTGAAACACTCTGGGATTCTTGTTGGGGCATGTTAATTTTTTGCTAAGTTGGCTTATCCCTATGTTGGTATGTAATTCATCCCTTCTCTTAGTTTTTATTCTTTATTTATTCTTGGGAAAGGTTGGGGCATAAATCTCTAGAAATGATGAAGGAATCAAGACTTTTCTCCCAAATATTCTTCATTTGATCCTCACACAGATTGTATGATTTTGATGTAACAATATTGATGGTGTCTAGACACTCATCTACATAATTGTTGGCATAAACTCCACTTTCTCTTTTTGTGCTAGCTTCGCATTCTTGTTGGGTAAAATCCTTTGGAATAAGACAAGTATCTTTTGTTGGAAATATGGCTATAGCATAGATGACGCAGATGGTCATGGTTGTCATTGATGACAATCGGTTGGTTATGGAGCACGCACAAGAGATGCTGGAATTAATGGCAATCAGTTGGTTATGGAGCACGCACAACAGAAGCTGAAACACAGATGCTGAAACACAAATGCTGGAACACAGATGCTGAAACACAGATGCTGAAACAAAAATGCTGGAACACAAGTGCTGGAACACAAATGCTGGAACACAAGTGCTGGAACAAAAATGCTGGAACATAGAAGCTGGAACACAGATGCTGGAACACAAATGTTGGAACACAGATGCTGAAACACAAATGATGGAACACATGTGCTGGAACACAAGTGCTGGAACACAAATGCTAGAACACAAGTGCTGGAACAAAAATGCTGGAACATAGAAGCTGGAACACAGATGCTAGAACACAAATGCTGGAACACAGATGCTGAAACACAAATGCTGGAACACAGGTGCTGGAACACAAATGCTGGAACACAAAAGATGAAACACAGATGCTGAAACACAAATGCTGGAACATAGGTGCTGGAACAATAATGCTGGAACACAGAAGCTGAATCACAGATGAAGAAACACAATGCTGAAACAGAGCTGGAACTTATGCTGAAACACAGTGTTGATACATATGCTGAAACACAGTGCTGGGTTGAAACACAGTGCTGGAAACTATGCTAAAACAGCATTGGATCTTTGCTGATAAAAACGCACGCCCTAGCCACGACATTTGTTGCATGATGTGGCATGCGTAGAGGAGGCATGCAAAGAGCCAGTTCAAAAAATCAGGGAGAATGCTGGCATGCGAAAAGC